>JANAVB010011998.1:703848-808848 GCA_029216955.1 Iris pallida | reverse complement strand
CCCCGAAGGGTGATAAGCCTCCGAAAGGTGATATGCCCCCAAAGGGTGATAAGCTTCCAAAAGGTGATAAGCCCCCAAAGGGTGATAAGCCTCCGAAAGGTGATAAGCCCCTAAAGGGTGATAAGCCTCCGAAAGGTGATAAGCCTCCGAAAGGTGATACATGGTAGTCCCACAAATGGGATAAGGATTCAAAGAAGACTCTGTGATCATATGGATATATGTCACAAGTGATCAAAGAACCAAAGAAGCATATGATAAGCTATGTAAGTGAAAGACACAGAACATAGAGTACCCGATGCTCCCTGAAAGGATAACATCTCAAGAAGGGATATGTATAGTACTAATCCGTGTGACCAACGTAACAGTATCAAGTAAAGTAATTTAATGCAGGAAATAATTCTAAACAGGATATGAAATAATCAGAGAATGTACTCGCCTGATATCTGAATGTCCAAGGTAAAGATACTGTCCGAGAAGAGGTGTCTGGCTCCTAATTAGAACAGCACAAGTCACAACATGTCCAGAAGGATAATATAAAGCACTATAATGCATTCTACATAAATCTAGGTCAAACTAGGCCAAAGTCAACCCTTGGTCAACTCTGGTCAACTGTACTAGTCAAACTAGGTCAAACTAGGTCATGTCCTAACCCAGCAAGTCTTACTAGGCCTAACCAAGACTATCCTAGCAAGCATACATCAATACAAGGCTATACAAGCCAACATACACCCGACTCTATATAGCATGCAATTATTCAATACTCAAATAGGCAAGAATTTACATTGGATATACACTAGGTAATCTATTACTTTAAGCTATATATGTCTACACATATATACACATGCATATATTGGTATTCAACATTAGGTCTATAATCATGGCATTTCAAATGGTTATATAAACTTATATATATTACAACACAATATGCTAACATATATATACTATACATACATAGCTAAGTTAACTATATTCATAAATACTTATTTAAGAGGCTATGTGTGTGTATGTGAACATGGCAAAGGGGCAAGTGAGGGTTAAATGGGCATACATAGTGTATACATATCAAAGAGTGTCAAAGTGTAAGTGAACAATGTGTCAAGTGTGATAGTGTCAATATAGTGTAAGGGGGTACATGAGGTAATATAGGATTTGTGTTAACATAGAACATTACATCTCATTAATTTGTATATTGCATACATTACATCTATTATTACATTACATTCATGTTTGCATTCATTCATCATTCATTTATTCTCTTGCACCACTATATGCATCATACATTACATACTATGGAACCTACATATTCATTACAAGCCATACTTATACATGCTTACATTAGATAGGATACTTACACCTCATACATTATTTATTTAACCATTTACTCATGCTTGCATTCTCTATTTAATTACATAATGTATATACATTAACATGGGTTAAAATCAAATAGAACATTATATTACACACAAGGGTGCATAAAATGCATATGCCGAATAGTAACTCCTACTAATAATCAATACTGTACCATCTCAGCATAAATTAAAATTTAGGATTAAAGTATGTTATAGATCTATGTGTTAGCTTTCCGAAACTTCAAACGGATCGCGTTTTCGTTTCCGGAAACTCCCGGAATCGCGAAAACACCGAGAACGCGTTTGCCTTTCGTACAGCTGACACTCAAATAATTCTCCAGAAAGTTACAAAAAGAATTAGGCCTATTAATATATGTTTTTGGAAAGCTAACTTCAATACGCTTCTTTTAAAAAATACGAAAGATTAAACCGATCTTTGAGCTAGCAGTTATGACATTTCTAAGTTAGGGCTGAAATTAAAAACGTGGATAAAAATCATGACGGATTTAGGTAGTTTGAGACAAAAGAACACAAGTATATAACATAATATATCAAGAACTCACTGTCTACACTAATATATATATATATATGAGACACTATAGAACACATCTCCAATACAAAAATATGAGATTAAACATGTAATAATTCATTCATACATAACAACAACACATAGTGTGTCCAAATTTGAGATTTTCCCACATGGACACAACCACAACACAAAGGACACTCCTATGACCTCCAAATGGACACAAAATAGACATAAATGGAGATACAACCATGGGAGTCATTCCTATGGGTTCAAAATAGACCTATATGTATGAGAAAATGAAAAGGAGAAGGGATTTATACCTCCCGGTAGATCGAATCGAAGAAAAGCCTTCCCGGAGCGACACCGACACGTAGAGATTCCAAAAGGACACGAACGAGCTCCGAATCCTCCCAAACTTGGGTAGCTTCCTCCTTGGCTAGAATGGAGAAGGAAAGAAGAAGATTTGGTGGTGAAATGGAAGGATTTGGTGGAGAAATTGCTAGGGATTGCTCTCTAGAAATTTGGGGAAGAACAAGAGAGAGAGTGTGGATGAGAATAATGAAATGAACTTGAGCCTATCCTCTCCCAAAGTGGCTTGCCATATGGGGCTATTTTTCCTATTATGGTAAGGTCCAAAATGCCCCCACTAACCTATTCTATTAGTATTAGGAAAGGGCTAATTGGTTGGGGCTAAATTAGTCATTCTAAAGTCTCTAATCACACTAACCTTATCCATAATAATTAGTCTAACCTCTAACTAAAATATTTCTATCATGTGGACTAAAATTAATATCATGTAGGCTATTCCTAACTAGTGTGTGGGTCCCACTAGAGTCAAACTACCCCCGGGTCCCCGTTTCAAGTCGGATTGAGTTGAAATTCGAACCCGACTCAAATAACCCCAAAACAATATCATAAATAATAAAATAATATCAAAATAATTCAAAGAGGTCAAATGCAAAAATATCCTTAGGCCAAAAATGATATTAAAATATCATAATCATATGGTTAGGCTCTAGGTCAAACAGTCTCTAGGGTTTCACTAGCAAAACGTCAAAACCACAAGTCATTGATTTAAATAATTTTAAAATGATTTAATATCACCAAAAAATCATATCATGAATTAAATATCATTATTAAAATAATTATAAACACGAAATTGTAAAATTACCCTCATTTGGGAAACTGGGTGCTACAACTCTACCCACCTTAGAAAAATTTCGTCCTCGAAATTTAAGATCGATAGTACTCCTTCTAGAGCCTCTAACCTACCCAATATCTAAGGTAACACTTCCTAACACTGGAATAATAAACGGACATCTAAAAAGTGTCAATCTAGGAATACCTCCAATACTGCTCTGCTATACGGCGGTAATAGAACTTCAATAAAATATGGACTGGAACCTATATCCAAGGGACTGGACCTATTTTAAAGTGGTCTTAACTAAGGATGAAAAGGAACTGATCATAGGCTATAGGTATGCTCAAACTATTATCTCCTATTAACCATCTATTAATACATTCTATTACCATAGGAACGATGCATTACTAAGACATATAGGCCCCTATCTCTCATAACACATTTATACTCACCAAAAGACTAGTACATCCTATCAAGGCTGATACTATAGTCTCTCCTAAATCTCCTAAGCTACATGTTTATAGACACACATCCCCACATCAAGGACTAACCCATATATATCTACAACTGATACTAATGGAGTGACGTCCCTATTTCCCAACAATCAAGGTCTAAATTTTTTTTATCTAAATCATGCAATTTGAAGGAATAGTATACAAGGTCAGGGCATACCGTAGCAGTTGGAAGTCTCACCTAGGTACACTAATCATTCTAGGTCAAAACAGTACTATGGTATCAACACACAAACAATCTAGGGTGTCCTAATTGGGAAGGTAAGGGAACAACAATCATCAAGGTTGTAGGGCTGTCTACCATCCTATATGAAAATTGGTCATTAACAAGCAACTAAGAAATTATTAAAAGGTTACTATTCCATAAAATGGCAAAAATTAAAAATTTAGGCACAACAAATCACAAATAGATTTTTGTCTTGACACGATCTAAGTTGATCAATTTCGGGATAAAACGAGATTTGGGCAAGAAGGGAATTCAATGAAATTAAAGTATGAGCACGAGCATCCAATGATGGAGGTTCAGGTCATGATTAAATTTAATTCGACTGAGTACGAATACGAGGTTCATAGGCGATGAAAAGATTTCAAGAAGAATTGTCAAGGTTGTCGCGAATGAGACTCTAGGGTCAAATGTCTCCATTCTCGTAGATTGATACATGAAAAAAAGTGAACCGAAGTGCAATAGGTTGATCAGACCATCATGTACCGGTTCTGATTAGACAATATGTTAGTGGGTGGCCACCCAATAAAATATGTCATGACCAAGCTCGAAAATAGATAAGCTTGCAAAACTAAGGCTAATTTAGCAGCACAAGATATAAGGGTGGTAATGATGAAAGGAATTACATAGTCCAAGTTTCTTAACCAACGGGTCAAGTAATCAGATAAGGTACAAGGTTAAGCATATAAGGAAACAAGCAGAACACCATCACATGTCGGGTCGAAAGAATTGAGTCAATGCTGGATTTCTAATTGAAATAAGAAGAAATTTAGTATAATGGTAGAGGTTATAGTTTAGCCAGTTGACCATAAAATCATATCAAGAAAATAGAGTACAAGAAGACGGGTTTTAGTGGGACATGATATACCTACACGAAGGTGAGCTCGTCTAGGTCTTACAAAACTTAGCTTTCATCATAAAATCAACCTCCGTATTTTCTTCGACATACACCCTTGAACATTATTCTCCTAAAAATATTTTACAACAATCTCTAAACTTCCATAACTTTGTGCTCTCTCTATCCCTAGTCATTTCCTCGCAACATCTTGTTTAATATCCTTACTAAACACAAATAACTTCTCTTTTCCATTACTAACCTTCTATATAGCCTCAGAGTAAAAGTTTTTTCCAGAATCAATAACCAAGATTTTTTAAGTTCTCAAAACTAGGTTGACCTCTGATATCCTCATTAGTTTTGAATACACCTATAAACTATCTCATAACCCCAAAATTTCTCTAAATGTAATTGTTTCCAGATTGGCAGTATACATCTCTTTATTCTATTCGAGACCTTTACCACATTTCTATCTCAAGTTTCCATATGGAACACTCCACATTTGATTTCCTTTAGATCATCATAAAATAACCAGTTATGTCTTCTCTGAGCTACATAATTTACGTCACTTCCTTAACATTTCTCAGGCAAAATGATATGAAGATTCAAGAGTTGTCAAGGTATAGCTGACAGAATTATATACGAGACAGAGAATTGATATAATCAGGACAGGTATATAAGACAAGGAATGATGGTAGTCAAAATATTGGCAGGAAAAGAATGATAATAGAATCTGTTCTGCTTATCTATTTAAAAGAGGGACCCATTTTTTTGAAACAAGAATTATAATACCAAATCCAAAATAAGGCCTAGCAAAATCATTGGTTTATTGTATTAAGAAGAAATAAATTTTTGTAAGAAGTTACACAAGGTTTATAAAAAAAGCTAAAGCTACATCCTAAGTAAACAATGAGAAACAAAACAAAACAAAACAACAATAATTCCTTCTCTTTTTTTTGAATGACTGAAACAAAAGTAGCAAAAACATGTTCGAAAACATTTAAGGTACAATCTGATAATCATATGCATCTATCCAAAATCATGGTACTCTAAATCCTCGTCATACTAGTGAACAAGGCTACGATAATTACAGAGTCCTTGACTTATGCACATACCTCTAGAATCATGGTATTTAACATTTTCGCGATGCCGCTAGCTTGGCTGCAAAAATCTTAAATTTCCAAACCCGAGAAATATATCCAAAATCAGACTATATGCCCTCACCATGCTGGCTAATGTGACTATAGAAGACAAGATTTCCATAACTTAGATGACCTAGCCCATATAATTTCATCTTGACAAAAATTAAATTAAATCAACAATGAATACCAAAAAAAAACAAATTTATCAACGAACATCAAAATTCAGAAATGAACAAAATCCTTCAAATCATATAACTACAAACTCGGATGCTATAGCTAACATCAAGATTCAAATTTCAACAATCTTCATCAAAATCAATAAATACAAACTCAAATTCAATAATAATCCAACAAAATCAAATTCAATAGCAGAAAGTAAAGATAAATCAAATCAAGGAAAAAAGAAAAGAGTTTTCAAATCGAAGTTAAACAAGATTCTCAAGGGTCGTCCCAGGAATCTCTCAAGGGATCCTAATTGTGATTGAGTATCTTCAAAAATATATCATAATCCTACTGCAGGCTGTAGTGGTACTCTAGTTCGAATACCACTACACAAACTCGACCTGCATGGGCCACCACTAAAAACGTGTCACGACCCGCACCCTAGAGTTAGGGCACGAGAACGTAACAACGCCCAGCCTACGCCGCAGTGTCGACGGTAGAATGCTGTCCTAGGTCACAACATTTAACAATATAATGCTAAGCAGTTTATACTCTCCGAATGGGGGTAACATAGCAGATACAGACTCAATCACATCTAAGGTAGAGCATGATAAGGATAGATAAAACATGAAATCCAAAAGAGATACAGGAGATAGAAGTCTAAGTGTCTAAGATACATAAACCCAGAAATACATCTCAAAACTTAAATACAGATACAGTAATCCACAAAGTAAATACAACTCCAGACAAAATGAAATAACTACCTAAACAACCTCTACTGTGTCTCCTATAGGCTAGCAGGCAATCCCAGTCCATCTGTAAAATTTATCAACAGGTCCAGTCAGGACAGGAGCGAGCACATTACATCTCAACAGTTCATAGCAGGTTAGAAAATATAATCATACAGTAAAGTAAGATATAGATACTGAAGGAAATGCAGTATGTAAACAGAGAGAGAACTGTAATAGAAATATCTACTATAAGTAGAGAGATACCAGTGACTAGTGATTTAGAGTACAAAGTAGACATATGAACGACTTGATTTGTACATGGCTATACTAAAGAGGCGTACATGGCTATTCTACTTTGGAATTGTTCACATGGCTATTTATACTCTCCCGTACCCCCAACTAATACACAAGGATCCAAACAAGTTATGTTACGTACATACTTCTATGTAACAGCCCCCGAAGGGTGATAAGCCTCCGAAAGGTGATATGCCCCCAAAGGGTGATAAGCCTCCGAAAGGTGATAAGCCCCCAAAGGGTGATAAGCCTCCGAAAGGTGATAAGCCCCCAAAGGGTGATAAGCCTCTGAAAGGTGATAAGCCTCCAAAAGGTGATACATAGTAGTCCCACAAATAGGATAAGTATTCAAAGAAGACTCTGTGATCATATGGGTATATGTCACAAGTGATCAAAGAACCAAAGAAGCATATGATACGCTATGTAAGTGAAACGCACAGAACATAGAGTACCCGATGCTCCCTGAAAGGATAACATCTCAAGAAGGGATCTGTATAGTACTAATCCGTGTGACCAACGTGACAGTATCAAGTAAAGTAATTTAATGCAGGAAATAATTCTAAACAGGATATGAAATGATCAGAGAATGTACTCGCCTGATATCTGAATGTCCAAGGTAAAGATACTATCCGAGGAGAGGTGTCTGGCTCCTAATTAGAACAGCACAAGTCACAACATGTCCAGAAGGGTAATATAAAGCACTACAATGCATTCTATATGAATCTAGGTCAAACTAGGCCAAAGTCAACCCTTGGTCAACTCTGGTCAACTGCACTAGTCAAACTAGGTCATGTCCTAACCCAGCAAGTCCTACTAGGCCTAACCAAGACTATCCTAGTAAGCACACATCAATACAAGGCTATACAAGCCAACATACACCCGACTCTATATAGCATGCAATTATTCAATACTCAAATAGGCAAGAATTCACATTGGATATACACTAGGTAATCTATTACTTTAAGCTATATACGTCTACACATATATACACATGCATATATTGGTATTCAACATTAGGTCTATAATCATGGCATTTCAAATAGTTATATAAACTTATATATATTACAACACAATATGCTAACATATATATAATATACATACATAGCTAAGTTAACTATATTCATAAATACTTATTTAAGAGGCTATGTGTGTGTATGTGAACATGGCAAAGGTTCAAGTGAGGGTTAAATGGGCATACATAGTGTATACATATCAAAGAGTGTCAAAGTGTAAGTGAACAATGTGTCAAGTGTGATAGTGTCAACATAGTGTAAGGGGGTACATGAGGTAATATAGGATTTGTGTTAACATAGAACATTACATCTCATTAACTTGTATATTGCATACATTACATCTATTATTACATTACATTCATGTTTGCATTCATTCATCATTCACTTATTCTCTTGCACCACTATATGCACCATACATTATATACTATGGAACCTACATATTAATTACAAGCCATACTTATACATGCTTACATTAGATAGGATACTTACACCTCATACATCATTTATTTAACCATTTACTCATGCTTGCATTCTCTATTTAATTACATAATGTATATATATTAACATGGGTTAAAATCAAATAGAACATTATATTACACACAAGGGTACACAAAATGCTTATGCCGAATAGTAACTCCTATTAATATTCAATACTGTACCATCTCAACATGAATTAAAATTTAGGATTAAAGTATGTTATAGATCTATGTGTTAGCTTTCCGAAACTTCAAACAGATCGCGTTTTCGTTTCCGAAAACTCCCGGAATCGCAAAAATACCGAGAACGCATTTGCCTTTCGTACAGCTGACACTCAAATAATTCTCCAGAAAGTTACAGAAAGAATTAGGCCTATTAATATATGTTTTTGGAAACCTAACTTCAATATGCTTCTTTTAAAAAAAACAAAAGATTAAACCGATCTTCGAGCTAGAAGTTATGACATTTCTAAATTAGGGCTGAAATTAAAAACGTGGATAAAAATCATGACGGATTTAGGTAGTTTGAGACAAAAGAACACAAGTATATAACATAATATATCAAGAACTCACTCTCTACACTAATATGTATATATGAGACACTATAGAACACATCTCCAATACAAAAATATGAGATTAAACATGTAATAATTCATTCATACATAACAACAACACATAGTGTGTCCAAATTTGGGATTTTCCCACTGGACACAACCACAACACAAAGGACACTCATATGACCTCCAAATGGACACGAAATAGACACAAATGGAGATACAACCATGGGGGTCATTCCTATGGGTTTAAAATAGACCTATATGCATGAGAAAATGAAAAGGAGAAGGGATTTATACCTCCCGGTAGATCGAATCGAAGAAAAGCCTTCCCGGAGCGACACCGACACGTAGAGATTCCAAAAGGACACGAACGAGCTCCGAATCCTCCCAAACTTGGGTAGCTTCCTCCTTGGCTAGAATGGAGAAGAAAAGAAAAAGATTTTGTGGTGAAATGGAAGGATTTGGTGGAGAAATTGCTAGGGATTGCTCTCTAGGAATTTGGGGAAGAACAAGAGAGAGTGTGGATGAGAATAATGAAATGAACTTGAGCCTATCGTCTCCTAGAGTGGCTGGCCATATGGGGCTATTTGTCCTATTATGGTAAGGTCCAAAATGCCCCCACTAACCTATTCTATGAGTATTAGGAAAGGGCTAATTGGTTGGGGCTAAATTAGTCATTCTAAAGTCTCTAATCACACTAACCTTATCCATAATAATTAGTCTAACCTCTAACTAAAATATTTCTATCATGTGGACTAAAATTAATATCATGTGGGCCATGCCTAACTAGTGTGTGGGTCCCACTAGAGTCAAACTACCCCCGGGTCCCCGTTTCAAGTCGGATTGAGTTGAAATTCGAACCCGACTCAAATAACCCCAAAACAATATCATAAATAATAAAATAATATCAAAATAATTCAAAGAGGTCAAATGCAAAAATATACTTAGGCCAAAAATGATATTAAAATATCATAATCACATGGTTAGGCTCTAGGTCAAACAGTCTCTAGGGTTTCACTAGCAAAACGTCAAAACCACAAGTCATTGATTTAAATAATTTTAAAATAATTTAAAATCACCAAAAAATCATATCATGAATTAAATATCATTATTAAAATAATTATAAACACAAAATTTCAAAATTACCCTCATTTGGGAAACTGGGTGCTACAGGTGACATAGATGATAGACGATTTAGAGTAGTCCAACTATGCTAGTTAGGAGTGATTAGTTGTATTAGAATTTATGTGTAATATTGGATGCATATGTGATTCTTTGTTGTTTATTTGGGTTGGTAGATTTTTGTGGGCTATAGCCCTATTAGCAGGCTTAGACTTATTCGGACCCTGGTACTGCAGTCTTAGCACTGATTGGACAAACTTCAGGCAAGTACACCTTACCAAGCTTTACAGTACTTACATGCTTTTCCATATTTTTATTTTTCATATCTTACTTAGTTCAATATTTTTCCTGTTCCATGTCATGATTATTCTAGTTTTACGTGCACGTAGATTTTTACTCTTTTTCATATTACTTGTTCTACTTTCTTATCTTGTTCATGTCTAGTGATAGTGTTGTTTTGTTTATGTCATGATCTCCTGACCTATTTGACTTGGACTTGACCTTAGTCTAATTTTTGGTACTTGATTGACTTGACCCGGTCATGATCGTTTGATTTGACCTTGACCGGTTATTAGACGTGACTATACCTGACCACCTCGTTCGTGAGCTCCCATCGAGTGCGGATGAGCCTTACTATAGTTAGAGATTCTCCATCGGCTACTGAATATAGGACTGTGAGCTTCCATCGGGGTGCGGTTACCCCGACTTACTATTAGTCACGCTTGATAGCACTATCCTTGACGGTATGCCATTTATACTTATTCGTTAGTCTCATATTGTTCCTTGTACCATTTCCTATTTTCTCGCATGTTATTTACTGTACAGTAGGCATGTATATTATGTGTCTTGCTAGTCCTCTGGGGACCTGGTGATCTCTCCAGGTATTAGATGAAGGTATGGTACACTGATGGACGATGATTGCTACACCGAGATTGCAGGTATATTTAGTTGGTATTTTATCTTTCTCTTCCGTAATTAGATTTTGTCCTATATTTGATCCTTGCTGCATTATAGCCTAGTCTTGTATAAGCTTCTATTTTCCTCTAGCTTGTTCATGATAAATATGTTATTGGGGATCCACTCTAACATATTTATCTAGTCTAGAATCAGTGTATTATGGTCTGATCAGCCTTACTGCACTTGATTCGTTATTGTTACCGATATTTAGTGGATTGCGATATAGTTGGTCTAGAACAACCAGACAATTTATACGTATTCAAGCTGGGCTGGTGTCCTCTCGATGCGTAGCTGGCATGTATACGTCTCCTAGTCCTACGTATTTTAGAACTGGGGCGTTACA
Organism: Iris pallida; assembly: GCA_029216955.1. NCBI lineage: Eukaryota > Viridiplantae > Streptophyta > Magnoliopsida > Asparagales > Iridaceae > Iris > Iris pallida. The sequence goes on along the minus strand of JANAVB010011998.1, from coordinate 797,462 downwards.
TTTGTGGAGCCAACTTCGTTGATTCATTTCTCAGCCATCACAGCTCCATTTGATGCGCTACCAATTCCTGTTCACAGTAGGTATTATCATCTTTGTGTCATAAAATTTTTAGCTTCATAGGATGTCGTTTGGTTGGTTAAAATCGACGCCAAAGTTGTCCTCTCGAAACCGTAATTTCCAACTTGTAAAGTCCCAATTTTGAATCCGGGACTCCGAATTCCAATTCTGGCGCCACCAGGACTCGTGGTGTCGTTCTGGCTAAATTTTATATATAATTTACTAAGTTTGAAGCAACATGGCCCTGTCACGCAATTCGGTGCAAATCGGGTCCCTTTGTCCGAGTCTACGGGTTCTTTTGAGATCCGCTCATCGGAATCCAATTCTGGATATACTGTTGGGTTTGTATCATCATTCTAGACTCGTGAACATATAATTTTCTAGGTTTAGAGAACTTTTATTCTGACACATTTTTTGCTGCAAAGTGGGTCTAACGACGGACATCATTTAGACCCAAAATTACCATTTTGTCCCTATGTCCAAATTGATCTTATAGGCTACCCTAGCTAATTTGACTATTTTGGACACGTTGGTGTCACGACCCGCACCCGCTTTTCGGATACGAGACGTGTCCAAGCCAGCCTACGCCGCAGAGTCGGCGGTAGAACGCTGTCAAGCCCGCAAAAAATAAATGCTCAAGAAATACATTTGATGCTCATTCACATTTCCACATTTATTACAACATTTATAATTAAAGAAAAATACAAGATTATACAATTAATAAAATTGATACAATTGCTTTCTATTTCTAGGTTTCCTCAGCATACCCAAGCCTTTCCAGTGCTAAGAGTGATCGCGGCTAAACCTGAAAAATGTTGGTTTCCAGTCAGGAATGGAACAAGTACACAAACCGACGACAATGCGAAAACACAATAGAATTAACAAGACATGAAAATGACATATGAGATATCAAAACTGGTAAATAACTGATGACATAGCACGATAGAGAAGAAAATAAGGAAAAACTAATAAAAGACATCTATCTAGGTGGTGTAAAATATCCTTTTCGACATGTGAACGGCTAGGGGGTAAATTCGACACCTGCACTTGTCGTGTATAGGTGCTATCGTTCACGAATAGACATCATGGGATAGTTCTGGGTAGTCCACATGTCTACTAAGATATTTTCTCTCCCGACAACTCCGTGTGACGAGCGTGTCAACAAGCAGCAAGATATATGTATAGACATAAAATGAAAAGACTACTATGAATCGGAAAGCAATCAGAAAGTGCACTTGCCTGAGGTCCTTAGCTGGTGAAATCAATAGTTCCATTGCGTCCAGAAAAGTCCAATTACCTAGGGTTGAGGTCCAAAATTGTCCAAGAAATAAGGAGTATAATTAGGTTGGCCACGATCCAGATTATTCTAAAAGGAAACTCATTTTAAAGGGCGTAATTCTTTATTAGAAGGTAATGTATAGGTATAGGCTTAGAAAATATTATTTATAAGGCTTTAAATATATTATCTTTGGAAAAATAAAATTCAAAACCAAGAACCTAATTTACAATAGTGATAGGGCCAAGCCCAAAACATATATAACTAAAGATTAGCTAGGTTTATAGGGTTAAAGTTAAAATACAATTTTAGATGAAAACTATATTTGGAGAATAGCTAGAAATACTATAAATGTATTTTTTAGTCAAAAATCATATTTCAAATACCCTAAATACAATAATATATTTTAGGGATATTTTAATATATATTTAAAGAATAATGTTATCTATTAGTAAAACCAATGATATTTATAATAATAATTAATAGATACAAAAAACCATAATACCAATAATAATAAAAATAACTAATTAATAGTAATACTATTGTTTCTATAACCTAGAGACCCAAGGCCCAAAATCAATTAGAACACCCATAATATTGTACATGTAATACTTATTAGAAATAATAGATACAGAAGCCTAGTAATAGATAATATCAGCCCAATTAATGCCCAAATTGTTATTTTTTTTAAAAACCATAATTAAATACAAGCTATTTAGCATATATATTCCAAAGCCCATATATTTTATAAGCCCAAGATATATATTTTTCCTAAAAGTTTAACTTAACCGAATTAGGCCTAAAGCCCAGCCCAAGACCCAATTGTTAGGCTTGGCCCAGAAGTCGATCCACAAAAAGGGGTTTGTTGTTCTCCTCTTCAGAAGGAAGATTTGGGAAATTTTAGGAAAAGAAAAAGAAGGCCGAGAGAGGAGACGGCTTACCGAGGCTCGGCGGGGAGAGCATGGGCGAGGCGGTGAGCCCGAGTTCCTAGCGCGGTGGCTGTGGGTCCCGAGGAGGAGCCTCTAGGCGGAGTTGCGAGGCTGCTCCTCACAGTCGGAGGTCCGGAGTTGGCACGAGGCGGCGGCGCAGCTGCGGGGAGGAGACCCCGCGGTCGGCGGACGAGGGAGACGTGGGGCACGGCGGTGCACACAGCGTTGACGGGTCGTCTGGCTGAAATTCGTCGTTGTCGACGACACGGTGGCCAAATCTGGAGGGAGGATCGCCGTCGCGGCCAACCGGGGACTCGCCGGAGTCGGTCATAGCACTGGATCTGGACAACGGAGGAGGCCAGAGGTCGAGGTCGCGGATGGATACTTAACACTGGAGGGAAACCGACGCTCAGTCGACGGTGGTTACAGATCTGGGCGATGGGGACTCCGATCAGGGTCCAGAGGTAACCGTCGCGGCATCGATGAGGTACAAGAGAGTAGCCATGGTTGTTGGTGAGGGGAGGTCGGGAACTGGGAAGTCGACAGCGGTGATGGGCGTGGATCTCGGCGGAGGAGGCTCTCGCCTGGCGGCGGAAACGAGGAGGGTGACAGGGAGGGACAGCAGGGAATGCCTGAAAGCTCGGCGTGGGCGCTAGGGTGCTCCCGGCGATTGTGCACTGTGCCGTTCGTCCACGGCGAGGCAGCACACTCATGGTTAAGGCACAGTGCTGCGGTTAGGGTACTGCGCCGGCACGGAGTCGATGGGGCGGGAAAACTGTGGAGGTCAGGGCTCTGGCTTTTCTTTATTTATGGTTTTATTTTCTGGTTGTGCTGATATGTCCGGGGTGTAAAGACTCGACACAGGAATGAATGAAATTGTTGTGGGTAAGGACACGGACACACGGGTCCGGACACGGCTGTCGTGATGGTGGTTGTATGCTGGGTGTTGGTATTCCCTATATTCTGCAGGTGTCCTACCAAGGCCCAGTCAGACCAAGGCTTCGGCCTCCTTGTAACGTACTCATGGCAGAAAGGGGACGACGTCTCCGTATTGAACAAGACGATGAAAACGTCGTCGCAGGCCTTCGCGGCAGCCAACGACTACAGAAATATGACGGACGCCATCATGGAGGCTACGATGAACCTCCACGAGAGGTTTCGTCTCGGCGGCAGCATCTGAGTGGAGATCGGGTTCGTCTTCCTTATTTTTGGAGAATATGGGAATTAGAAGAGGGCGTTTGGAGAAGGAAGTGGTTTTGGGAGAGAAGGCGTAAGGGATCGCTGAAGAAATCGAGAGGGAGTCCATGGTGTTGAGAGGAGGTTCGATGGTGATGATATGCTTATATAAGAGAGGGGGTATATGGTGATATCCATAAACAGTTGTTTGATAGAATCATATGTAGATACTAATATACTTTAAATATTATACTCCTTTAGCCAATCAATTTTACTCTAATCCTAATCCTTGATTGATCGCGAATAACAATTTAAAGTAATACTCAATATTTATCGGATAAAACTTCACGTATCCTATCGCAAGACGAATAATATAAAATATTGTTCTATAATATCAAATAATGCAATTCATATAGATTTAAATTCCCAAACGAATAAGCGATCAACCCAATGATTTTAAAATAACGTTTAATATTACCAAAAGGTTTACTTATATAAATTCAAATCTTGAATAAGCGCTTATCGTGATAATCTCAAAATAATATCAATCTACGACTATTTAAATGCACATTAGTATAATTAAATCTTAGTTTAAAAAAATCATAATAGTTAAAGCATAACGATATCATAAGGATAATTTTAAAGTATACTTTTATTAAGCAAAATCTCATACAATTATTCATGTCTTCCCAAATCTACTTTCGAAGCCAAGATTTTAGAAGGTCCAAAAATAGTAACTAATATTATTTACTAATGTCGATTTTATTAAAACAAATTAGTACTTCTAAAACTTCTAATTTTAAAACTAATCTTTTGATAATAGAATTACTCATAAATATCATTCAAAGTTTCGGCGATTATTGCCTTTAAACACAATAAAATAAAATAAAAATTCCGAGCAGGAGAGTTACAAATCTATCCACCTTAGAAATAAATTTGTCCTCGAATTTAAATTGAATGAGCAAGAAAATAATAGGAAACATTTTAACAAAGGTAATAAAGTATAATTAAAATCATTAGCCATCCTTTTGATTCGAATATAAGGATATCATCAAGTTGCTTTCAAATACATATATACTTCAAAATCTTATTTAAACATTTAATGGAAAACCTTTACCATTATTTTAGAAATCAATGTTGAGCAACATATTCAAAAAAAATTTGAGGACATATATATATTTTAAAAATAAGTAGCATTTCATCATAAATTTAATTAGTTTTTGAGATACCTAAATAACGATAATCTTCAACTTAAAATAAATAGTTAGGAATATAAGGATTGCAAATCGAAAAGTGGTCCCGCAAATATATCCATCTAAGAAAGTCACGTTCTCAAAGTTTCAAGGAAACGATTACAGAATCAAAATCTAGGAAGATGCGGGTTGACCCGATCGAATAAAGGTAGTCTAGTCGTGATCGAAATTGTTCAAGAACGATCAAATCCAAAAATGCTTAAATATTTATTTCCAATTATTTAGGTACGAGTTTGGAATCAAAATCTAGGTGAGTTTAGGAATCCTGTCAAAATTACATTAAAAGATGACAATCTGAAAAATAGAAGGATAAGAAAAGAAGAGAGAATTACCTGTTTATCGAGAGGATTGTGGCTAGGAATAAGCACAAACCGATTAAAACTTAATAGTTATATGCCAATAAGACGTAGTCTCTATGGTATTTGAAAACCGTACGCATATTTGGAGTCGTTTCACCAAGGTTTTATGCCTCGCCAGTGTACATCTGGCTGCAGTAAACTCTTAGTTCTTGTCACGACACGCACCCACTGTTAGGGTACAAGAACGTCGCCCAGCCTACGCCGCAGTGTCGGCGGTAGAACGCTGTCCTAGGTCACATCATCTAACAATATAATGCTAAGCAGATACAGTCTCAATCACATTTAAGGTAGAGCATGATAAGGTTAGATAAAACATAAAATCCAAAGTGATACGGAAGATAGAAGTCTAAGTGTCTAAGATACAAAAACCCAGAAATACATCTCAAAACTCAAATACAGTAATCCACAAAGTAAATACAACTCCAGACAAATGAAATAACTATCTAAACAACCTCTAAGGTGTCTCCTCTAGGCTAGAAGGCAACCTCCAAGCTATCTGTAAAATTTATCAACAGGTCCAGTCAGGACAGGAACGAGCACATCTCATCTAGAAAACCCAAGTAAATGACAGAGAACTATAAAGCAGTTATAGGCAGTTGTATTGATGAAAATGGCAGTTTATATTCAGGTGAAAGACAAATAAGGTACAAGGAAAGTAAATAACTAAACAAGAGAAGAATCATAGCAATGAAGTCTGTAAAAATAGAACTAGCTGAACCAGGGTAATATGATATGAAGTCCAGACAACAATGTAGACCAGTGTAACTCCAATGTAAGTCTAGTACAAGATGAATCTAATACAAGATGAATCCAGTAAGGGACGATTCCAGTTATAGTGATCAATGATTCCAGGGTGAGTCTAGCCTATACTCTAACAGTGTGTTTTAAAATACCGAAATCGACATGTAAACGGCTGTGGATAATCCGGCACACCTCTCACTGATCAGGCGAGAGATGGCTATCATTCCAGTAGATTCCAGTAGGGGTGATTCCAGTAATGGGGTATGTCTACATGTCTTACTCTAGTATTTTCCCTCCCAGCAAGTGAATCCAGAATTCCGACACAATGATTCAAGATGAGTCCAGCCAAAATATAATGATACCAGTAAATGATTCCAGTAAATGATTTCAGTAATAGAAGCCGGAAATGATGATACCAGTAATAGAGGCCAGAAAATAAATATGTGTCGTATACATGAATCCAGTAATATCTACACGTGTTGTAACAGAGAATCGCATACAACTAACTAGAACTGAAATACAGTAATTGACAAATAAATGAGAGAACTATCAGAGAATGTACTCGCCTGATAACCTGAACAGCTGATAAGTATAGGGGGTCCAACTGAAGCCACAGAGTCCTATTTAAAGCAACACAGGTTACAAGGTGTCTTGCTCCTAATAGAACAGCACAAGTCACAACATGTCCAGAAGGGTAATATAAAGTACTACAATACATTCTACATGAATCTAGGTCAAACTAGGCCAAAGTCAACCTTTGGTCAACTCTGGTCAACTGCACTAGTCAAACAAGGTCAAACTAGGTCATGTCCTAACCCAGTAAGTCTTGCTAGGCCTAACCAAGACTATCCTAGCAAGCACACATCAATACAAGGCTATACAAGCCAACATACACCCAACTCTATATAGCATGCAATTATTCAATACTCAAATATGCAAGAATTTACATTGGATATACACTAGGTAATCTATTACTTTAAGCTATATATGTCTACACATATATACACATGCATATATTGGTATTCAACATTAGGTCTATAATCATGGCATTTCAAATGGTTATATAAACTTATATATTACAACACAATATGCTAACATATATATAATATACATACATAGCTAAGTTAACTATATTCATAAATACTTATTTAAGAGGCTATGTGTGTGTATATGAACATGGCAAAGGGGCAAGTGAGGGTTAAATGGGCATACATAGTGTATACATATCAAAGAGTGTCAAAGTGTAAGTGAACAATGTGTCAAGTGTGATAGTGTCAACATAGTGTAAGGGGGTACATGAGGTAATATAGGATTTGTGTTAACATAGAACATTACATCTCATTAACTTGTATATTGCATACATTACATCTATTATTACATTACATTCATGCTTGCATTCATTCATCATTCATTATTCTCTTGCACCACTATATGCACCATACATTACATACTATGGAACCTACATATTCATTACAAGCCATACTTATACATGCTTACATTAGATAGGATACTTACACCTCATACATCATTTATTTAACCATTTACTCATGCTTGTATTCTCTATTTAATTACATAATGTATATACATTAACATGGGTTAAAATCAAATAGAACATTATATTACACACAAGGGTGCATAAAATGCATATGCCGAATAGTAACTCCTACTAATAATCAATACTGTACCATCTCAGCATAAATTAAAATTTAGGATTAAAGTATGTTATAGATCTATGTGTTAGCTTTCCGAAACTTCAAACGGATTGCGTTTTCGTTTTCGGAAACTCCCGGAATCGCGAAAACACCGAGAACGCGTTTGCCTTTCGTACAGCTGACACTCAAATAATTCTCCAGAAAGTTACAAAAAGAATTAGGCCTATTAATATATGTTTTTGGAAAGCTAACTTCAATACGCTTCTTTTAAAAAACACGAAAGATTAAACCGATCTTTGAGCTAGCAGTTATGACATTTCTAAGTTAGGGCTGAAATTAAAAACGTGGATAAAAATCATGACGGATTTAGGTAGTTTGAGACAAAAGAACACAAGTATATAACATAATATATCAAGAACTCACTGTCTACACTAATATATATATATGAGACACTATAGAACACATCTCCAATACAAAAATATGAGATTAAACATGTAATAATTCATTCATACATAACAACAACACATAGTGTGTCCAAATTTGAGATTTTCCCACATGGACACAACCACAACACAAAGGACACTCCTATGACCTCCAAATGGACACAAAATAGACATAAATGGAGATACAACCATGGGGATCATTCCTATGGGTTCAAAATAGACCTATATGCATGAGAAAATGAAAAGGAGAAGGGATTTATACCTCCCGGTAGATCGAATCGAAGAAAAGCCTTCCCGGAGCGACACCGACACGTAGAGATTCCAAAAGGACACGAACGAGCTCCGAATCCTCCCAAACTTGGGTAGCTTCCTCCTTGGCTAGAATGGATAAGGAAAGAAGAAGATTTGGTGGTGAAATGGAATGATTTGGTGGAGAAATTGCTAGGGATTGCTCTCTAGGAATTTGGGGAAGAACAAGAGAGAGAGTGTGGATGAGAATAATGAAATGAACTTGAGCCTATCCTCTTCCAAAGTGGCTGGCCATATGGGGCTATTTGTCCTATTATGGTAAGGTCCAAAATGCCCCCACCAACCTATTCTATGAGTATTAGGAAAGGACTAATTGGTTGGGGCTAAATTAGTCATTCTAAAGTCAATAATCACACTAACCTTATCCATAATAATTAGTCTAACCTCTAACTAATATTTCTATCATGTGGACTAAAATTAATATCATGTGTGCCTTGCCTAACTAGTATGTGGGTCCCACTAGAGTCAAACTACCCCCGGGTCCCCGTTTCAAGTCGGATTGAGTTGAAATTCGAACCCGACTCAAATACCCCCAAAACAATATCATAAATAATAAAATAATATCAAAATAATTCAAAGAGGTCAAATACAAAAATATCCTTAGGCCAAAAATGACATTAAAATATCATAATCACATGGTTAGGCTCTAGGTCAAACAGTCTCTAGGGTTTCACTAGCAAAACGTCAAAACCACAAGTCATTGATTTAAATAATTTTAAAATGATTTAAAATTACCAAAAATCATATCATGAATTAAATATTGTTATTAAAATAATTATAAACACGAAATTTCAAAATTACTCTCATTTGGGAAACTGGGTGCTACAACTCTACCCACCTTAGAAAAATTTCGTCCTCGAAATTAAAATGTCCATACTCCCTCTAGAGCAAACCCCTACAATCAAAGTCCCAGATTAAAACAAATCATGTGATCAAAAGGACGACATACAGGGTCATGGCATACGGTGGTAGTGAAAGTCTCATCTAGGTATACTAGTCATGCTAACCGAAACGGTCATAGGGTATCAAAACATACAAGCAATTTAGGGTGCTAAACTAGAGAAGTTACAGAAACAACAAACCATCAAAACTGTAAGGCGGTCTACCATCCTATATGAAACTGGTACTTATCAAAACAAAATAAAGGCAACTACCAATTATCTGAAAAAGGGTACAGAAAATCAAATTCAAAAATTAAGGAATTGAAAATCACTTGCATTGAAATCCAAATCACAATATATATATATACAGAGAGAGCGTTAGAGAGGAAAAACTAGCATTATGTAATATTATGTGGTTTGTGTGTGTATGGGTGTATGTGAAATATACATGAAATTGTATATGAGCTATCCTGTTACTACTCATGGCATATGGGTTAACAACCTACAATACACAACCTATTTAATCATAACATGCATGGCTAACCATAAACATCTATAAGAGGTAGAGATTTAGTTATGTATATACATATATTATAACATGTATGCCTAAGCTCTATATATATCTATACAAGTATGTGATCATAACATAGAGAGGAAAGATTAGGTTACATGACAGCGTATACTAAGTTAGGGTGTGTGTGTGTCCTTGTACAGGGTTATAACTTAGTATTAAAAGGTTAAACCCAGTTTTAGTTCAGCATTTACATACAAAATCTGAAAATAAGCTAACATTTAAACCAGTGTAATATTAACATAATGCAGTCTCAGATTTTACAAATTTGACATAACTTAACCAATTTCTCTAAAAATTGAAACTCTGCAGATATCATACATGTGCAGTTATGTAGACAAAACTAATAACATGAAATTTATATTTAAATTGGAAAAGCAGAAAACCAGAAATATTGGGGTTTTGAAAATTTTAAAATTAACAACATATTAATATGTATTTAGATAGTTGAAAAATCAAGTGTAGCATGCATACATATCAGGCAAGTGTCCACTATGTAAATATACTCATATATTCTCATGTCCCAAAAAAAATTAATTCTACGTTAAGACCAACATTTAGATTCCTACCAAGATCGCAAAATAGGTGATTGACGAAATCAAGGCAGTTTTATTATTATTATTCAATACTAGAATAATAGCAAGAAGGAAATAACGATAAAAGCTGTTTGCTTATTTGCCTAAAAGAAGGAACCATTTTGAAACCAGAGCTAAATATCAAATCCAAGATAAAGTCTAGCAAAATCATCGATTCATTGTATTAAGAAGAAACTCATAGCAAGAAGTTACACAAGCTACGCCTAAGTTAAATAATTAGAAGCAAAACAAAGCAAAACAAATAATAATTCTTTTTGAAGGACTGCATCAAAGTAGAGAAAACATGCTTGAAAATATTTAAGGTACAATCTGATAATCATATGCGTCTATCCAAAATTATGGTACTCTAAATCCCCGTCATACTAGTAAGCAAGGCTACGATAATCACGGAGTCCTTGACTTATGCACATACCTCTAGAATCGTGGTATTTAACATTTTCGCGGTGCCGCTAGCTTGGCTGCGAAAACCTTAAATTTCCACACCCGAGAAATATATCCAGAGTCAGACTATATGTCCTCACCATGCTGGCTAATGTGACTATAGAAGACTAGATTCCATAACATAGATGACCTAGCCCATATAATTTCATCTTGTCAAAAAAAATAAATTAAATCAACAATGAATACCCATAAATCAAATCAAATTTATCAACGAACTTTAAAATTCAAAATGAACAAAAATCCATCAAAATACAACTCGGATGCAACAGCTATCATCAAGATTCAAAATTCGACAATCATTCATCAAAATCAATGAATACAACTCAAATTCAACCATAATCCATCAAAATCAAATTTAACAACAGTAAGTAAAAATAAATCAAATCAAGGAAAAAAAGAGTTCTCAAATCGAAGTTAAAATAAGATTCTCAAGGGTCGTTCCGGGAATCTCTCAAGGGTTCCTAACTGTGATTGAGTACCTTCAAGATATATCCTATTCCTACTGTAGGCTGTAGTGGTACTCAAGTTCGAATACCACTACATAAACTCGACCTGCATGGACCACCACTAAAAATGTGTCATGACCCGCACCCACTATTACGTAACAACACCCAGCCTACGCCGCAGTGTCGGCGGTAGAACGCTGTCCTAGGTCACATCATCTAACAATATAATGCTAAGCAGATACAGTCTCAATCACATTTAAGGTAGAGCATGATAAGGTTAAATAAAACCTAAAATCCAAAGAGATACGGGAGATAGAAGTCTAAGTGTCTAAGATACAAAAACCCTGAAATACATCTCAAAACTCAAATACAGTAATCCACAAAGTAAATACAACTCCAGACAAATGAAATAACTATCTAAACAACCTCTAAGGTGTCTCCTCTAGGCTAGCAGACAACCTCCAATCTATCTGTAAAATTTATCAACAGGTCCAGTTAGGACAGGAACGATCACATCTCATCTAGAAAACCTAAGTAAATGACAGAGAACTATAAAACAGTTATAGGCAGTTGTATTGATGAAAATAGCAGTTTATATTCAGGTGAAAGACAGATAAGGTGCAAGGAAAGTAAATAACTAAACAAGAGAAGAATCATAGCAATGAAGTCTGTAAAAATAGAAATAGCTGAACCAGGGTAATATGATATGAAGTCCAGACAACAATGTAGACCAGTGAAACTCCAATGTAAGTCCAGTACAAGATAAATCTAATACAAGATGAATCCAGTAAGGGACGATTCCAGTTATAGTGATCAATGATTCCAGGGTGAGTCTAGCCTATACTCTAACAATGTGTTTTAAAATACCGAGATCGACATGTAAACGGCTGTGGGTAATCCGGCACACCTCTCACTGATCAGGCGAGAGATGGCTATCATTCCAGTAGATTCCAGTAGGGGTGATTCCAGTAATGGGGTATGTCTACATGTCTTACTCTAGTATTTTCCCTCCCAGCAAGTGAATCCAGAATTCCGACACAATGATTCAAGATGAGTCCAGCCAAAATATAATAATACCAGTAAATGATTCCAGTAAATGATTCCAGTAAATGATTCCAGCAGGTGATTCCAGTAATAGAAGCCGAAAATGATGATACCAGTAATAGAGGCCAGAAAATAAATATGTGTCGTATACATGAATCCAGTAATATCCACACGTATTGTAACAGAGAATCGTATACAACTAACTAGAACTGAAATACAGTAATTGACAAATAAATGAGAGAACTATCAGAGAATGTACTCGCCTGATAACCTGAACAGCTGATAAGTATAGGGGGTCCAACTGAAGCCATAGAGTCCTATTTAAAGCAACACAGATTACAAGGTGTCTGGCTCCTAATTAGAACAGCACAAGTCACAACATGTCCAGAAGGGTAATATAAAGCTCTACAATGATTCTAAATGAATCTAGGTCAAACTAGGCCAAAGTCAACCCTTGGTCAACTCTGGTCAATTGCACTAGTCAAACTAGGTCAAACTAGGTCATGTCCTAACCCAGTAAGTCTTACTAGGCCTAACCAAGACTATCCTAGCAAGCACACATCAATACAAGGCTATACAAGCCAACATACACCCAACTCTATATAGCATGCAATTATTCAATACTCAAATAGGCAAGAATTCACATTGGATATACACTAGGTAATCTATTACTTTAAGCTATATATGTCTACACATATATACACATGCATATATTGGTATTCAACATTAGGTCTATAATCATGGCATTTCAAATGGTTATATAAACTTATATATTACAACACAATATGCTAACATATATATAATATACATACATAGCTAAGTTAACTATATTCATAAATACTTATTTAAGAGGCTATGTGTGTGTATGTGAACATGGCAAAGGGGCAAGTGAGGGTTAAATGGGCATACATAGTGTATACATATCAAAGAGTGTCAAAGTGTAAGTGAATAATGTGTCAAGTGTGATAGTGTCAACATAGTGTAAGGGGGTACATGAGGTAATATAGGATTTGTGTTAACATAGAACATTACATCTCATTAACTTGTATATTGCATACATTACATCTATTATTATATTACATTCATTCTTGCATTCATTCATCATTCATTATTCTCTTGCACCACTATATGCACCATACATTACACACTGTAAGCCCCTGTTTTTCAAATTCTTGTTAAATTAGTGTTAATTAAATTTTAATGTCATTTATAGCCTTAAAATAATTATTAGAATTTTTAGGAATTTTTCTAGAATTTTTAAATAATTTATAAATGAGTTTTATATATTAAAATATTAATTTGCAATTTTCTAAAATGTTTTAATTGACTTTTACAATTAATTAGATTGTTTTAATATCGTTTTGCAATTATAAATTTGTTATGTGCAAATTTTATTTGCACATAAACTGTGCGGGGTGGGTTATGCAAATTCCTATTTGCAACTACCCACTGTTAGGACCTATCTGTAATAACCTAAACTAGGAGGACCTAAACGCTAATCCTAAACCTACCCCCCCGACCGACGACCGCCACGCCGACGGGCAGCCCCCGCCATTTCCGGCTGCCCGACCGACCTATCAACCGCCTTAGCCCCCTATAAATGACCCCCTCTCTACCCCAGACTAAACCCTAACCCTAAAACCCCACCACGACCGCCCACGCCACCGTCTTCCCCAAAAACCTCCAGCCCTAACCCTAACTCCGGCGAGCTTTCCCGTCCAGCCTCCACGGTCGACTTCGACAGCCGCGACCACCACCATTCGACGCGCCCGGCCAAGGCGAACGCGTCGCCACCCGAGCGCCACCGCCCCGACGCCTACTCCGCCGGCCAGCACTCTCAAACCCCCCCTGACTAGCCGAACACGTACGTGTCAGTTGTGTTCGTGTCTATTTGTGTCTTGATTTAGCGTGGGTGACTCGCCAGGACACGGGCAGTCTTTGGGTAAGCTTGGACACGGCCGAATCATTTCGTGCGTGTCGTGCTGAGTATGGATACAAGACTCTGTGTCCCAAACTGTCAGGACACAGGACCGATATTTATATTTTTTTATTATTAAACTAACTTAAACCTAATAAAATCTACCTAAAACCTATCTCTAACACAGCGGGCCGCTGGCCCACTGGCCAGCGCGCAGTGATCAAACATCCCCCCCCTGCGCAGCTCGAGTTCGAGCCCCCCTTTCTGTTTCTGTTTGTTTTTCTTTTTTTCTTTTTCTTTTTCTTTTCTTTTCTGTTTTATTTATATATTTATATATATATGTATATATGTATATATTAGTATATATATATATATATATATATATATATATATATATATATATATATATATATATATATATATATATATATATATATATATATATATATATACTGTATATTAGCTATAATTTTGTATATGTATATATATCTTTATAACTAGTAAATTTATGTATATATTAGTTAGTGTTTATATACATATGTGTATATAGGTATATATTTTTAGATGTATATATATTATTATATATATACAAATATATATATGTATACAATATTTATATATATATATATATGCTTTATAAAAATCAAGTATTTTTCCTTACACATATATATATATATGTACTTTTAAAACATATGTAGGTATATTTTCAATATGCATAAATTTACCTTATTAAAATAATAATATTTATTTTGCACTATCACCAAATTATATTTTTATTGTATTTAAATTACTGCAACCATTTGGTGTCCAAGCCTAGCATGGGTATTTGGGCTCAAATGTGTTTTCACACATTCAAGACCTTTACAAGTCATATTGGACTTGATTCATGGCCTTGGGTCCTGTATTTGAACTTTGGTTCAAATTATATACATGGACAAAATACGCAGATAATTAATTATTGTGTGCATTGCTGTTTTTGATTTTCTAAAAATACTTAAAGTATTGCTAAAATTATGGAAAAATAGTTTTTAGATACTTTGTTAAGTTAGCTAATTTAGTATAATTTTTGTAGTATTTAATTTACTGTTTTGCCACTAGGTTGGCATATGAAACCAAAACTCACTTTCTGTATACCTAGGAAAACTGATTTTTATAAAATATTTGTACTGGTTAATAAATTCCAGAAAAATTATAATAAATTTCTATGATTAACAAGGATCACTTTAGTACTTTACTTTAAGAAAAACTAGGCTTTTTGCCTATCTCAAAAATTGTTAGAACACAATGATCTTTTGATTTATTTATTGATTAATTACGACTTGTAGCTTTTTGTGTTATTTGGAGTTTTAGTCGTGTTGAACCCCATCCCTCACTAGTATAAAGACCCTAGAAAGTTAGTTAACATAGTGTGTCACCCCACATTGGTCTTCTATGCCAAGTCATCATTTTGGCTAGGTGCCCAGTCACAAGTCGTGTTTCACAAATTAGTGTCCTAGTGTCTTAGCTTAGTAAAAAACTAAGTTGTTGCATTTACTTCTACAGTGACGAGCTACCAGACATCTATAGCATTGTTATCGCAGCTTATTTTGTTTTGCTTTGCTAGAGGCAAGTACTTTCTACGAACTTTACATACTGCTATAAATCATAAAACTGTGAATCACCAACCATGTTAAATGCTGATCCTTGGGGTAGCAAGTTAGAACTTCACATGTTGTATACTTTCAGTTTCTACCATGTTTATACAGTATCTCATAATCTCTCACATGCTTAAATAACGGGTTAAGGGGAAACTGCTAGTAGTGTACGTGATCATGACCCCCTTCTCCGTATGTATTTACCGAGCACCGTTACATTCTATATGTATCTGTGTCGTATGTCTGGTCCCGCGTTTGTGTATGGATATACACCGATGCCGTTATGTGTACGTATGTGCACATCAGAAAATTGATATGTACCGCTGTACATCCTGATTACCTATTGACTGATCACTTACCTACTACAGTTTTAAACTTTAAAATGTATATCTATCGCCATGCTAAAATATACCTAAAACTGAACCAACATGATATGTCATTTCCTTTTCATCACATGATCAGTATTATATGTTTGCTAGATTTAGTGCTTGCTCCCGTCCTGACAGGATAACGTTGTAGGTGTCCTTACTGAGGAGGAGTTACTCTGTGACACATACTATGGAGATACTGCCGAGGACCCGGCTCTACTTTACGAGGATGTTCCTGCAGGGAACCTTGCCTAGTTGTCTTTTGTTTACTTAGACTTTTGAGAGTAGACATGTATTAGACTATATCATTTTGTAACTGGACATGTATCCAGTTTTACATTTCAGTTTACTTGTACTTGGATATTTTACTATATACGACGACTTTTGTGTTTGGAGCATTTATGATTCTTCTTCACTTATAGAACTGTTAGCACATTTAGTCTTATCCTGTTGTCTTTAGAACAGCTTACTACGTTTTATCTCAACGTAGGCTGGGCATGACTCGGCCTGGCCCAACAATTTGGGTAGCGGGTCGTGACATGTTTTTAGTGGTGGCCCACGCAGGTCCTGACTAAACTGTTTGGTTACGTTATTGTACCAAGCATGCCTGCAATTAGGAACTTAAGGTAATTAGACAACACTAGGAAAGACGCTTAGAACACTTAGAGGAATGCTAGGATTGCAACATAGGAAATACATCACATGTTTGCTATTATAATTAGATTTTCTTGCATATGATTGCTTGCTTTAAATAAGTCCTTATAAGTCTTTTTATGTGTAATTTAGATGGTGCTTACTCGTTCGTCCCAATATGTTACCCCCGAGAATGGGGCCCTCCATATCCAGTCAGCTGACCAGTTGACTGATACCCCTCCACCTACCACATTTCCCCACTCCACAGATCCACAGACCCAGATACCACCTTCCACATCCCAGTCCCAGCAGGCCCCGATACTTCCACCACCCCCTATCACTATACCCACCCAGGCTTCCGTTACTCTCGACGGGACCCAGCTGCTCACACTGATCCAGGGGTTCCTAACGACCCATCAGGAGCAGACTACCCTACTCCGCCAGAGCATGGAGCGTTCTGAGGGACGTCCCGTGGTCCCACCACATATAGAGCCACGGCAGAGAGCGGGGACGGTCAAGGACTTCATGGGTCTGAATCCCAAGGAGTTCTCAGGGACTGAGGGCATAGTCGTAGCTGATGACTGGCTAGATTCTGTAGAGAGGAAGCTTCTGGGAGTTAGGATGCCGGATGATCTTCAGGTCGAGGCAGCAGGATTTCTGCTGATAGACTTAGCCGGAGTCTGGTTCAGAAATGAGCCGCTGTTCGCGAGAGGTAGAGCCACCTGGGACCAGTTCAAGACCCAGTTCAAGAAGAAATTCTTCTCGACCACTGCTAGAGTAGCCATGGGGCTACGATTCCAGAACATCCAGCAGGGAAACCGTTCTGTTGATGACTATGCGGGAGAGTTTAGTCGCCTGAGCCGTTTTGCTCCTAGTCTGGTTGCTGATCCAGAGGAGATGACCCGTAGGTTTTGCCATGGTCTAGTCCCAGACATTGGCATCCTTATAGTGGCGAACGGTACGACTGACTACTATCAGAGCCTAGAGTTAGCTCGGAGCATTGAGGAGCGTCTTCTGTCTAGCAAGAGGCCGGCTTCTGTACACCATGAGGGACCGTCCAAGCGTTAGGCTTTCCAGCAGAGAGCGCCGACGCCACAGCAGACTTACCGTCCCCCTACACCACATCATCAGACCCCGCCAGTTAGAGCCCCGGAACCCCGACAGCAGCCGAAGGAAGGTTTTTGTGCATTCTGCAGGAGGGTAGGCCACGACGCTTCCATCTGCAGGAAGAAGTTGGGGCAGTGTTTGGCTTGTGGGTCTGCCACCCATCAGCTTCGAGAGTGCCCAGTAGCGAAGACTAGAGGACCGCTCCCGACTCAGCAGCAGAGGTTCGGGCAGCATCTGCAGCAGCAGAAGGGACCTCAGGGGAGGGTTTATAGTCTAGCCATTGAGCCGGAGCCGGAGCAGGTTTCGGAGCCGGATTACTTAGCTGACGTCATCACAGGTCATGTTTATTTGCATACTTTTCTAGCTGTATGTTTGTTTGATTCTGGTGCATCTCATAGCTTCCTATCATTAGAGTTTATGCATAAACATCATCTAGTAGCTACACCTACTGCGGAGATTAGTAGAGTGATGATGGGAGGAGGACCAGTGCCTATTAGATCTATCTATAGATGTTCTATTTTTATAGCCGGAAGAGAGTTCAGAGGGCGATTCTTTGTGATGCCGCTCCCCGGTTATGATATCATATTGGGGATGGACTGGCTTAGCTATGCCCATGCATCTATTGATTGCCATGAGGGTAGTATTGTGTTCAGTCCCCCAGGCACAGCACCATTCAGTGTCAGGAGGACAGGGCCGGAGATCAGCCTAGAGCCGAACTGTTGTGCTACAGTCGGGGACGCAGCACCGCCATACCCTATCATTAGAGAGTTTATGGATGTATTCCCAGAGGATCTTCCAGGACTTTCGCCTGACAGAGATGTGGAGTTCACTATAGATCTAGTGCCGGGTTCATCACCAGTATCCCGGGCTTGCTATAGAGTGAATCCCAAGGAGGCCATAGAGATGAAAGAGCAGATTGATGACCTGTTGAAAAAGGGTTTCATTCGATCCAGTGCTTCTCCATGGGGAGCACCAGTGCTCTTTGTGCCTAAGAAGGATGGTACAGTCTGGTTGTGTATTGATTACCGGGCCTTGAATGCCATCACTATCAAGAACAAATATCCTCTGCCCAGGATAGATGATTTGTTCGACCAGTTGAGCGGGACGAAGGTGTTTTCCAGGATAGACTTGAGATCCGGGTACCACCAGGTGAAGGTTAGGCCAGCAGACATCCAGAAGACGGCGTTCAACACGAAGTACGGGCAGTACGAGTTTCTGGTGATGCCATTTGGTCTCACAAATACGCCAGCTGTCTTTATGAACTTGATGAATAAGACATTTCACCAGTATCTGGATAAGTTCGTCGTAGTGTTTATCGACGACATCCTGATATACTCGAAGACGCCGGAGGAGCATGCAGAGCACTTGCGGATAGTTTTGGGGATTCTGAGGCAGGAGAGATTGTTTGCCAAATTGTCGAAGTGCGAGTTCTTTTTAGACCGAGTGGAGTTTCTCGGCCATGTAGTCACTGGAGATGGAATCTCGGTGGATCCCAGGAAGATTGCTGCAGTTGAGACGTGGAAGGCTCCGACGTCAGTTTCAAAGATCAGAAGCTTTCTGGGTTTAGCAGGCTATTACAGAAAGTTCGTCCAGGACTTTGCTAGGATAGCTGAACCCATGACGAAGCTGACGCGGAAGGACGCAGAGTACATCTGGTCAGAGGACTGCCAGGCGGCATTTGAGGAGCTGAAGAGGAGGCTGACGACCGCTCCAGTTCTGACTTTACCTTTAGGTTCTGGAGGTTTTACCATTTACAGCGACGCTTCTGGGAAGGGGCTAGGATGTGTCTTACAGCAGCATGGGAAAGTGATTGCTTATGCATCTAGGCAGTTACGGACTCATGAGAGAAATTATCCTACCCATGACCTAGAGTTAGCTGCGGTGATCTTTGTACTCAAGTTATGGAAACATTACTTATACGGAGAGCGTGTGGAAATCTTTACTGACCACAAAAGCTTGAAGTATGTGTTCACGCAGAAAGAGCTGAACATGAGACAAAGACGATGGTTGGAGTTGATGAAGGACTTCGACATTGATTTACAGTATCATCCCGGGAAGGCAAATGTGGTGGCGGATGCGCTGAGCAGGCATCCGATGGCATGGTACCTGATGATTGATCGGCATTTGCGGGAGGATCTGGAGAAGCTCGGTATCGAGCTAGTTCGGCCAGGATCAGTGATACAGATGATGGCGCTTGACATTCAGTCAGGTTTGATGGAGCAGATCCGGGAGGCATAGTCTACAGATGAGAGTCTTCGCAGACTTCGACCCCAGGCATTAGCTGGATTGCTGGATGACTTCACTATAGCAGAGGATGGATCCCTGAGGCATGGCAGCCGATTGTGCGTACCGAAGGGAGAGCTGGTAGAGGCAGTCTTGCAGGAGGCGCACCGATCGAGATATTCTATTCACCCTGGTGCTAACAAGATGTACCGTGACTTGCGGGAACATCTTTGGTGGCACGGGATGAAGAGGAATGTATCACGTTTCATCTCGAGATGCCTAGTTTGCCAGCAGGTCAAGATGGAGCGCCAGAGGCCAGCTGGTTTGTTGCAGCCGTTACCCATTCCCGAGTGGAAGTGGGAACATATTACGATGGACTTCGTTTCAGGGCTTCCTCGTTCCCAAGGAGGGAAGGATGCCATCTGGGTCATCGTAGACAGGCTGACGAAGTGTGCGCACTTCATACCCTTCAAGGTGGGGCTTTCCACCGAGAAGTTAGCGGAACTATACATGCAGCAGATAGTTCGCCTACACGGAGTGCCGGTGAGCATCGTGTCAGACAGAGACAGTAGATTCACATCCCACTACTAGAGGAGCTTGCAGGAGGAATTGGGCAGTAGGCTCAAGTTCAGTACGGCGTACCACCCACAGACAGATGGGCAGTCCGAGAGGACGATACAGACGCTGGAGGATATGCTGAGGACTTGCGTGCTGGACTTCGGAGGATCATGGGAGAGCCATCTGCACTTGGTAGAGTTTTCATACAACAACAGCTACCAGGCCAGTATTGGTATGTCTTCTTTCGAGGCGCTATATGGACGACGATGCCGAATACCGCTCTTTTGGGATGATATCGGAGACAGAGTTATGCTTGGGCCAGAGATGATCACGGATGCAGCAGAGAAAGTCGGGATGATCAGAGATAGGCTCAGAGTAGCTCAGGACAAGCAGAAACACTGGGCTGATGCTAGTCGCAGACCGATGGAGTTCGCAGACGGTGATATGGTGCTAGTAAAGATATCACCTACCAGAGGGACGATCCGGTTCGGACGAAGAGGGAAGCTGAGCCCCAGATACATTGGGCCGTTCGAGGTACTTGGCAGGATCGGAGAGGTAGCTTACAGGGTTGCACTTCCACCCAACCTAGCAGGAGTTCACGACGTCTTTCACGTATCTCAGCTGAGGAGATATGTTCCAGACCCCAGTCATGTGCTAGATCATTCAGAGTTGGAGGTCGGACCGAGCCTTACAGTTTCTGAGCAGCCAGTGGAGATATTAGACCGGAGAGAGAAGAGGCTGAGGAACAAGGTTATACCCCTAGTACGAGTAGCTTGGAGCCGTCACTCCCCAGGTGAATCTACTTGGGAGAGGGAGTCGGACATGAGGGAGAGATTCCCTTACTTGTTCGATCCAACCGCTGCGAGGGAACCACCCGTTCCCGCTTGATACCTTAGAGGTTAGTTTCGATCGCAGCCTTAGTCATTTTGTTGCATTACTTGCTATGTTAAAATATTGTCGGGTCTTCAATCCTTGTGAATTTCGAGGACGAAATTTTTCAAGGAGGGAAGACTTGTAAGCCCCTGTTTTTCAAATTCTAGTTAAATTAGTGTTAATTAAATTTTAATGTCATTTATAGCCTTAAAATAATTATTAGAATTTTTAGGAATTTTTCTAGAATTTTTAAATGATTTATAAATGAGTTTTATATATTAAAATATTAATTTGCAATTTTCTAAAATGTTTTAATTGACTTTTGTAATTAATTAGATTGTTTTAATATCGTTTTGCAATTATAAATTTGTTATGTGCAAATTTTATTTGCACATAAACTGTGCGGGGTGGGTTATGCAAATTCCTATTTGCAACTACCCACTGTTAGGACCTATCTGTAATAACCTAAACTAGGAGGACCTAAACGCTAATCCTAAACCTACCCCCCCCCCCCCCCGACCGACGACCGCCACGCCGACGGGCAGTCCCCACCATTTCCGGCTGCCCGACCGACCTATCGACCGCCTTAGCCCCCTATAAATGACCCCCTCTCTACCCCAGACTAAACCCTAACCATAAAACTCCACCACGATCGCCCACGCCACCGTCTTCCCCAAAAACCTCCAGCCCTAACCCTAACTCCGGCGAGCTTCCCCGTCCAGCCTCCACGGTCGACTTCGACAGCCGCGACCACCACCATTCGACGCGCCCGGCCAAGGCGAATGCGTCGCCACCCGAGCGCCACCGCCCCGACGCCTACTCCGCCGGCCAGCACTCTCAAACCCCCCCTGACTAGCCGGACACGTACGTGTCAGTTGTGTTCGTGTCTATTTGTGTCTTGATTTAGCGTGGGTGACTCGCCAGGACACGGGCAGTCTTTGGGTAAGCTTGGACACGGCCGAATCATTTCGTGCGTGTCGTGCTGAGTATGGATACAAGACTCTGTGTCCCAAACTGTCAGGACACAGGACCGATATTTATATTTTTTTTATTATTAAACTAACTTAAACCTAATAAAATCTACCTAAAACCTATCCCTAACACAGCGGGCCGCTGGCCCACTGGCCAGCGCGCAGTGATCAAACATCCCCCCCCCTGCGCAGCTCGAGTTCGAGCCCCCCTTTCTGTTTCTGTTTGTTTTTTTTTTCTTTTTCTTTTTCTTTTCTTTTCTGTTTTATTTATATATTTATATATATATGTATATATGTATATATTAGTATGTATATATATATATATATATATATATATATATATATATATATATATGTATATACTGTATATTAGCTATAATTTTGTATATGTATATATATCTTTATAACTAGTAAATTTATGTATATATTAGTTAGTGTTTATATACATATGTGTATATAGGTATATATTTTTAGATGTATATATATTATTATATATATACAAATATATATATGTATACAATATTTATATATATATATATGCTTTATAAAAATCAAGTATTTTTCCTTACACACATATATATATATATATATATATATATATATATATATATATATATATATATATATATATATATATATATATATATATATATATATATATATATATATATGTACTTTTAAAACATATGTAGGTATATTTTCAATATGCATAAATTTACCTTATTAAAATAATAATATTTATTTTGCACTATCACCAAATTATATTTTTATTGTATTTAAATTACTGCAACCATTTGGTGTCCAAGCCTAGCATGGATATTTGGGCTCAAATATGTTTTCACACATTCAAGACCTGTACAAGTCATATTGGACTTGATTCATGGCCTTGGGTCCTGTATTTGAACTTTGGTTCAAATTATATACATGGACAAAATACGCAGATAATTAATTATTGTGTGCATTGCTGTTTTTGATTTTCTAAAAATACTTAAAGTATTGCTAAAATTATGGAAAAATAGTTTTTAGATACTTTGTTAAGTTAGCTAATTTAGTATAATTTTTGTAGTATTTAATTTACTGTTTTGCCACTAGGTTGGCATATGAAACCAAAACTTACTTTTTGTATACCTAGGAAAACTGATTTTTATAAAATATTTGTACTGGTTAATAAATTCCAGAAAAATTATAATAAATTTCTATGATTAACAAGGATCACTTTAGTACTTTACTTTAAGAAAAACTAGGCTTTTTGCCTATCTCAAAAATTGTTAGAACACAATGATCTTTTGATTTATTTATTGATTAATTACGACTTGTAGCTTTTTGTGTTATTTGGAGTTTTAGTCGTGTTGAACCCCATCCCTCACTAGTATAAAGACCCTAGAAAGTTAGTTAACATAGTGTGTCACCCCACATTGGTCTCCTATGCCAAGTCATCATTTTGGCTAGGTGCCCAGTCACAAGTCGTGTTTCACAAATTAGTGTCCTAGTGTCTTAGCTTAGTGAAAAACTAAGTTGTTGCATTTACTTCTACAGTGACGAGCTACCAGACATCCATAGCATTTTTATCGCAGCTTGTTTTGTTTTGCTTTGCTAGAGGCAAGTACTTTCTACGAACTTTACATACTGCTATAAATCATAAAACTGTGAATCACCAACCATGTTAAATGCTGATCCTTGGGGTAGCAAGTTAGAACTTCACATGTTGTATACTTTCAGTTTCTACCATGTTTATACAGTATCTCATAATCTCTCACATGCTTAAATAACGGGTTAAGGGGAAACTGCTAGTAGTGTACGTGATCATGACCCCTTCTCCGTATGTATTTACCGAGCACCGTTACATTCTATATGTATCTGTGTCGTATGTCTGGTCCCGCGTTTGTGTATGGATATACACCGATGCCGTTATGTGTACGTATGTGCACATCAGAAAATTGATATGTACCGCTGTACATCCTGATTACCTATTGACTGATCACTCACCTACTACAGTTTTAAACTTTAAAATGTATATCTATCGCCATGCTAAAACATACCTAAAACTGAACCAACATGATATGTCATTTCCTTTTCATCACATGATCAGTATTATATGTTTGCTAGATTTAGTGCTTGCTCCCGTCCTGACAAGATAACGTTGTAGGTGTCCTTACTGAGGAGGAGTTACTCTGTGACACATACTATGGAGATACTGCCGAGGACCCGGCTCTGCTTTACGAGGATGTTCCTGCAGGGAACCTCGCCTAGTTGTCTTTTGTTTACTTAGACTTTTGAGAGTAGACATGTATTAGACTATATCATTTTGTAACTGGACATGTATCCAGTTTTACATTTCAGTTTACTTGTACTTGGATATTTTACTATATACGACGACTTTTGTGTTTGGAGCATTTATGATTCTTCTTCACTTATAGAACTGTTAGCACATTTAGTCTTATCCTGTTGTCTTTAGAACAGCTTACTACGTTTTATCTCAACGTAGGCTGGGCATGACTCGGCCTGGCCCAACAATTTGGGTAGCGGGTCGTGACACACACTATGGAACCTACATATTCATTACAAGTCATACTTATACATGCTTACATTAGATATGATACTTACACCTCATACATTATTTATTTAACCATTTACTCATGCTTGTATTCTTTATTTAATTACATAATGTATATACATTAACATGGGTTAAAATCAAATAGAACATTATATTACACACAAGGGTGCACAAAATGCATATGCCGAATAGTAACTCCTACTAATAATCAATACTGTACCATCTCAGCATGAATTAAAATTTAGGATTAAAGTATGTTATAGATCTATGTGTTAGCTTTCCGAAACTTTAAACGGATCGCGTTTTTGTTTTCGGAAACTTCCGGAATCGTGAAAACACCGAGAACGCGTTTGTCTTTCGTACAGCTGACACTCAAATAATACTCCAGAAAGTTACAGAAAGAATTAGGCCTATTAATACATGTTTTTGGAAAGCTGACTTCAATACACTTCTTTTAAAAAAACGGGAGATTAAACCGAGCTTTGAGCTAAAAGTTATGACATTTCTAAGTTAGAGCTGAAATTAAAAACGTGGATAAAAATCATGACGGATTTAGGTAGTTTGAGACAAAAGAACACAAGTATATAACATAATATATCAAGAACTCACTCTCTACACTAATATGTATATATGAGACACTATAGAACACATCTCCAATACAAAAATATGAGATTAAACATGTAATAATTCATTCATACATAACAACAACACATAGTGTGTCCAAATTTGGGATTTTCCCACATGGACACAACCACAACACAAAGGACACTCCTATGACCTCCAAATGGACACGAAATGGACACAAATGGAGATACAACTATGGGGTCATTCCTATGGGTTCAAAATAGACCTATATGCATGAGGAAATGAAAAGGAGAAGGGATTTATACCTCCCGGTAGATCGAATCGAAGAAAAGCCTTCCCGGAGCGACACCGATACGTAGAGATTCCAAAAGGACACGAACGAGCTCTGAATCCTCCCAAACTTGGGTAGCTTCCTCCTTGGCTAGAATAGAGAAGGAAAGAAGAAGATTTGGTGGTGAAATGGAATGATTTGGTGGAGAAATTGTTAGGGATTGCTCTCTAGGAATTTGGGGAAGAACAAGAGAAAGAGTGTGGATGAGAATAATGAAATGAACTTGAGCCTATCCTCTCCCAAAGTGGCTGGCCATATGGGACTATTTGTCCTATTATGGTAAGGTCCAAAATGCCCCCACTAACCTATTCTATGAGTATTAGGAAAGGGCTAATTGGTTGGGGCTAAATTAGTCATTCTAAAGTCAATAATCACACTAACCTTATCCATAATAATTAGTCTAACCTGTAACTAAAATATTTCTATCATGTGGACTAAAATTAATATCATGTGGGCCATGCCTAACTAGTGTGTGGGTCCCACTAGAGTCAAACTACCCCCGGATCCCCGTTTCAAGTTGGATTGAGTTGAAATTCGAACCCGACTCAAATAACCCCAAAACAATATCATAAATAATAAAATAATATCAAAATAATTCAAAGAGGTCAAATGCAAAAGTATTCTTAGGCCAAAAATGACATTAAAAATATCATAATCACATGATTAGGCTCTAGGTCAAACAGTCTCTAGGGTTTCACTAGCAAAACGTCAAAACCACAAGTCATTAATTTAAATAATTTTAAAATGATTTAAAATCACCAAAAATCATATCATGAATTAAATATTATTATTAAAATAATTATAAACACGAAATTTCAAAATTATCCTCATTTGGGAAACTGGGTGCTACAGTTCTACAACTCAAGCAATGATACGGTAACGAATACCCTATCAACTCTATCTATTCTTGACACAACAACTCGAAGATGAGATATGACAACCAAGACATAGTTTAAATAATGTTCGATCCCTCATTCTTATCTAGAATTACTTCAACTTAGGGGTCATGCCTCGCCAGTGCGCTGCTGGCTGCAATGAACCCGCATTTTCCATAACTCAAATAAATAGCGACAGTGCGCTGCTGTCTTGCCATCGCGAGTCATCGAAAATTATTCCAACTATATTCATGAATTTCAAAGGAGCTTTCTAGAATTCCAACAAGTTGATCATTATAGAAACTGTAAATATCTGTTCTCAAATAATCAATTTAAAAATCAGATGATGGAGTAGGAGAAAATGATCGAAGACAAGAAAAGGATATATATATAAATATAAATTTCTAGTTCTCTATTGTTCAAGATTCAAGAGAAACATATGTATATATATATATATATATATATATATATATATATATATATATATATATATATATATATATATATATATATATATCTTGAATTTTGCAGGATAAATATATGGATAGTTTGATCATGTTAGGCTCAAACACAATGGGTGGAGATAAAATACTGACCTTTAGGAAATATAATGACTTATAGATAAGGGAAAATAAATAAGCAATGTAGGTCTTACGGTGATAATTTAGAGGAAGAAAAGTAAAATTGTACGAATGATTAGGAATAGAAATAATAAGTAAAACGATCGAGAAATGACTGGAGATAACATGAACATTACAATCCTTATTATACGGACATTCTAGCAATTGAGAGAAGACTTTAAGTCAACAACTAACTCGAGATTCCTATGTGACAACAGAATCAGAAATTATAAAATAGTTTATTATGGCCAAATATGAAATAAATAAGCATTACATACCTACATGGTATGCGGGTGATATCTAAAGGGGCTGAAAAGAAATTTTGCACAAATAATCAATATTAGTAGTTGAATCCAAAGGAGTCCTAAGTTACGGGCGTATACCCACCTTAGAGTCTACCATCATGTAGAAACTCAAAGGTACATCTTTCTAGAAAATTTTCTCCAGTTAGTAAACAGGTGTAGAATTCGATAAATTTCTATCTGAATTATATGGCCTATCTAGCAACCTTAGCTACCCGATAGTCAAATTAAATTAAGGACTCCTAGGCCTAACCATTCTCCTAAAATTGACTTACTCCTAGTTGTGAATGAGCATTTCTTAGTCGCAGGCTTGCAGTAGTACGACTAATATTGGTACTACCACAAGTTCGCATGATTTACGAAAACGGACCTGCATGGGCCACCACAAAAACTTGTCACGACCCGTACCCACTTTTCGGATACGAGACGTCTCCAAGCCAGCCTACGCCGCAGAGTCGGCGGTAGAACGCTGTCAAGCCCGCAAAAAATAAATGCTCAAGAAATGCATTTGATGCTCATTCACATTTCTACATTTATTACAACATTTATAATTAAAGAAAAATACAAGATTCTACAATTAATGAAATTGATACAATTGCTTTCTATTTCTAGGTTTCCTCAGCATACCCAAGCCTTCCCAGTGCTAAGAGTGATCGCGGCTAAACCTAAAAATTGTTATTTTTCAGTCAGGAATGGAACAAGTACACAAACCGACGACAATACGAAAACACAATAGAATTAACAAGACATGAAAATAACATATGAGATATCAAAACTGGTAAATAATTGATGACATAGCACGATAGAGAAGAAAATAAGGAAAAACTAATAAAAGACATCTATCTAGGTGGTGTGAAATATCCTTTTCGACATGTGAACGGCTAGAGGGTAAATCCGGCACCTGCACTTGTCGTGTACAGGTGCTATTGTTCACGAATAAACATCATGGGATAGTTCTGGGTAGTCCACATGTCTACTAAGATATTTTCCCTCCCGACTACTCCGTGTGACGAGCGTGTCAACAAGCAGCAAGATATATGTATAGACATGAAATAAAAAGACTACTATGAATCGGAAAGCAATCAGAAAGTACACTTGCCTGAGGTCCTTAGCTGGTGAAATCAATAGTTCCATTGCGTCCAGAAAAGTCCAATTACCTAGGGTTGAGGTCCAAAATCGTCCAAGAAATAAGGAGTATAATTAGGTTGGCCATGATCCAGATTATTCTAAAAGGAAACTCATTTTAAAGGGCGTAATTCTTTATTAGAAGGTAATATATAGGTATAGGCTTAGAAAATATTATTTATAAGGCTTTAAATATATTATCTTTGGAAAAATAAAATTCAAAACCAAGAACCTAATTTACAATAGTGATAGGGCCAAGCCCAAAACATATATAACTAAAGATTAGCAAGGTTTATAGGGTTAAAGTTAAAATACAATTTTAGATGAAAACTATATTTGCAGAATAGCTAGAAATACTATAAATGTATTTTTTTTAGTCAAAAATCATATTTCAAATACCCTAAATACAATAATATATTTTAGGGATATTTTAATATATATTTAAAGAATAATGTTATCTATTGGTAAAACCAATGATATTTATAATAATAATTAATAGATACCAAAAACCATAATACCAATAATAATAATAATAACTAATTAATAGTAATACTATTGTTTCTATAACCTAGAGACCCAAGGCCCAAAATCAATTAGAACACCCATAATATTGTACATGTAATACTTATTAGAAATAATAGATACAGAAGCCTAATAATAGATAATATCAGCCCAATCTAATGCCCAAATTGTTATTTTTTTAAAACCATAATTAAATACAAGCTATTTAGCATATATATTCCAAAGCCCATATATTTTATAAGCCCAAGATATATATTTTTCCCAAAAGTTTAACTTAACCGAATTAGGCCTAAAGCCTGGCCCAAGACCCAATTGTTAGGCTTGGCCCAGAAGCCGATCCACAAAAAGGGGTTTGCTGTTCTCCTCTTCAGAAGGAAGATTTGGGAAATTTTAGGAAAAGAAAAGGAAGGCCGAGAGAGGAGACGGCTTACCGAGGCTCGACGGGGAGAGCATGGGCGAGGTGGTGAGCCCGAGTTCCCGGTGCGATGGCTGTGGGTCCCGAGGAGGAGCCTCTGGGCGGAGTTGCGAGGCCGCTCCTCACAGTCGGAGGTCCGGAGTTGGCACGAGGCGGCGGCGCAGCTGCGGGGAGGAGACCCGCGATCGGCGGACGAGGGACACGTGGGGCACGGCGGTGCACACGGCGTTGACGGGTCGTCTGGCTGAAATTCGTCGTTGTCGACGACACGGTGGCCAAATCTGGAGGGAGGATCGCCGCCGCGGCCAACCGGGGACTCGTCGGAATAGGTCATGGCACTGGATCTGGACAACGGAGGAGGCCAGAGGTCGAGGTCGCGGATGGATACTTAACACTGGAGGGAAACCGACGCTCAGTTGACGGTGGTTACAGATCTGGGCGATGGGGACTCCGATCAGGGTCCAGAGGTAACCGTCGCGGCATCGATGAGATACAAGAGAGTAGCCATGGTTGTTGGTGAGGGGAGGTCGGGAACTGGGAAGTCGACAGCGGTGATGGGCATGGATCTCGGCGGAGGAGGCTCTCGCCTGGCGGCGAAAACGAGGAGGGTGACCAGAAGGGACAGCAGGGAATGCCTGAAAGCTCGGCGTGGGCGCTAGGGTGCTCCCGGCGATTGTGCACTGTGCCGCTCGTCCACGGCGAGGCAGCACACTCATGGTTAAGGCACAGTTCTACGGTTAGGGTACCGCGCCGGCACGGAGTCGATGGGGCGGGAAAATTGTGGAGGTCAGGGCTCTGGCTTTTTTTTATTTATGGTTTTGTTTTCTGGTTGTGCTGATATGTCCGGGGTGTAAAGACTCGACACAGGAATGAATGAAATTGTTGTGGGTAAGGACACGGACACACGGGTCCGGATACGGCTGTCGTGATGGTGGTTGTATGCTGGGTGTTGGTATTTCCTATATTCTGCAGGTGTCCTACCAAGGCCCAGTCGGACCAAGGCTTCGGCCTCCTTGTAACGTACTCATGGCAGAAAGGGGACGACGTCTCCGCATTGAACAAGGCGATGAAAACGTCGTCGCAGGCCTTCGCGGCAGCCAACGACTACAGAAATATGACGGACGCCATCATGGAGGCTACGATGAACCTCCACGAGAGGTTTCGTCTCGGCGGCAGCATCTGAGTGGAGATCGGGTTCGTCTTCCTTATTTTTGGAGAAGATGGGAATTAGAAGAGGGTGTTTGGAGACGAAAGTGGTTTTGGGAGAGAAGGCGTAAGGAATCGCTGAAAAAATCGAGAGGGAGTCCATGGTGTGGAGAGGAGGTTCGATGGTGATGATATGCTTATATAAGAGAGAGGGGGTATATGGTGATATCCATAGACAGTTGTTTGATAGAATCATATGTAGATACTAATATACTTTAAATATTATACTCCTTTAGCCAATCAATTTTACTCTAATCCTAATCCTTGATTGATCGCGAATAACAATTTAAAGTAATACTCAATATTTATCGGATAAAACTTTACATATCCTATCGCAAGACGAATAATATAAAATGTTGTTCTATAATATCAAATAATGCAATTCATATAGATTTAAATTCCCAAACGAATAAGCGATCAACCCAATGATTTTAAAATAACGTTTAATATTACCAAAAGGTTTACTTATATAAATTCAAATCTTGAATAAGCGCTTATCGTGATAATCTCGAAATAATATCAATCTTCGACTATTTAAATGCACATTAGTATAATTAAATCTTAGTTTAAAAAAAATCATAATAGTTAAAGCATAACGATATCATAAGGATAATTTTAAAGTATACTTTTATTAAGCAAAATCTCATACAATTATTCATGTCTTCCCAAAACTACTTTCGAAGCCAAGATTTTAGAAGGTCCAAAAATAGTAACTAATATTCTTTACTAATGTCGATTTTATTAAAACAAATTAGTACTTCTAAAACTTCTAATTTTAAAACTAGTCTTTTGATAATAGAATCACTCATAAATATCATTCAAAGTTTCGGCAATTATTGCCTTTAAACACAATAAATAAAATAAAAAAAATTTCGAGAAGAAGAGTTACAGTTGGTGATGTTTGTTTCATTATCTGACGAAGTCTGTAGATTTTTCTTTATGTATCACCTTTAATTATAATTAATTCTTGTTGAGAAATTACTGTTCTAAACTGTAAACCCCTGTTCTAAACTTTATAATTTCAATTTTTCCTGAGTTAAGAAATTCCTATTTCAATTTAATAGTATTATATTTTTATACTCTCCCTTTTTTTCGAGTAAAATTTCATATGTTAGTTTTTTGAATATCATAATTTCTTTGTATTAGCCATATTTTATTTTTATATATAACTAGATTTGTTTCCTTACATATTGTAACGCCCCAGAACCAGAATACTGGAGAGCGAGGGCGTACAAGCCAGCTACGTATATTGAAGTGCAACCCACCTCGCTATACGGTCACGGCTGTCTAGATACATGAGGGTTTAACTACAAGCCATCAGTCTCCTATGGTCATGAACAAGCCTATTGTCTCAATATCAAGCAAGTAATAACAGATACAAGATGTCAGAGCACCAAATATACAATAATAAGGCGTCTCATACATTACATATTCGGATGATCATGAAGCTAGTCGTACAAAATGTCAAGACTAGCAAGAGTTTTAGTCATACATGATCAACCCTAGGATTTGTCAATCATGTTACAGCCCGTAGGCAGACAGTAAATATAGGTACAACACGAGCTAACACGTGCTCGTCGGCTAAACGTCTCAAAAGAATATTTTTACAATAAAGTGGGAGAGCCAAAAATAAATCCACTCGTTGCCAGGGTTACGCCTGGTGGTCACCATCTGGCTGGAAGGTGGGTAGATCCTCTGGAGCTGCTCCGATATCTGGCCATACAAAACCAGCTGGGTCAGACCCCAGAAAGAGCAAAGGCCACAAAGGAGGCTTCACTTAGGAACTAAAACCAGCATATCATAAATGAATATTAAAGGTAATTATAAGGAAACTAATAATAACAGGGACAACAATAATAAATTGAGTACGAGAAACCCATTCAAGTAGCCAGATTGCAACCCTTAAACCAAACAAGGACCGGGGTTGCAACCCTTCACCCGAATAGGAACCCGTCTCAAATACTGCTGGTAAAGTAATAAGACAATAAACGAAGAGAAGACACAGAACTGCTCTGGGAGCCAGGTTACAACCCTTAAACCAAACAAGGATCGGGGTTGTAACCCTTCGCCTGAACAGAACTTGATCCCTGATCATTATTGTTAAGGTAAGCATTAATAATCGTGCTATTGTAGTAAGGTAAAACATGCGAACATGAACAGAATGGCCCCCTGATCATTATTGTTAAGGCAAGCTTAAGTAATCGTGTCCTGTCACTGTAGAAGCATGGAAAAATATAAATAAATTCTTATATGGTCGAGAAATCAGTCCCATGCGGCTCATATCTGAAGGAGCCTTCATGCGGATCAAAAGACCCGAGAGCTTCATGCGGCTCAGAAAGATGAAGGGGAAGCCACGTGGCCTCATGCGGCTCAAAACAGGCCTTTACAGCTGGCCATAAATACTCTGAGCAGATGGCTCATTAATTATCCTGACACAGGAAAGCGGCAGCTCTGACAACGAAGGGTTGACAGCTCTGACATAAATGTGAAATGATGGCTCTGTCATAATGGCGTGCTCCTAGAAAGACGAGATAAAATCTTTATAGCTGGCACAATCCACCAATTCCAAAGCCCCTTATGCGGATCGCTTCAAAGACTTCCATGCGGCTCGATCGTGGGATCCACCTTATGCGGTTCAGTTGGAGGCCACCCCCATGCGGCTGCCACTCTCATGCGGCTCGGATTGTGGGAGGCTACCCTTATGCGGTTCAGTTGGGGTTCACTCCTATGCGGCTGCCACTCTCATGCGGCTCGGATTATGGGGGGCCACCCTTATGCGGTTCAGTTGGGGTTCATTCCTATGCGGCTGCCACTCTCATGCGGCTCGGATTGTGGGGGCCACCCTTATGCGGTTCAGTTGGAGGCTACCCCCCATGCGGCTGCCACTCTCATACGGTTCGGATTGTGGGGAGGCCACCCTTATGCGGCTCAGATTGTGGGGGACCACCCTTATGCGGTTCAGTTGGGATTCACTCTTATGCGGCTATCACTCTCATGTGGCTGCCACCTTCATGCGGCTCGACAGTCGGGGCCACGCTCATGCGGCTCTGCCAGGATGCCCCGTCTATGCGGCTCGTATCATAATGGCAGTAGGGACACATGACAGGAGATCGACTAAGACTTATTCCCCCGCGTTCGTACAGCTCTCAGCGTAATAACGGTTGGGACATGTGGCAGAAGATTGGCCGAGACTTATCCCTTCGAATTTGATGCTATCAACAAATCATCACAACGCAGATTTGCTGCAATCAACATTAACTGCCCAGATCGATTTTCTACAAACTATCAGATTTGTTACAATCAACATTAACTGCCCAGATTTGTTACAATCAACATTAACTGTCCAGATTTGTTGTAATCAATATTAACAGCCCAGATTAGTTTCCAACAAACAAGATCAAGGCTAATCTTAACCAAATCCCTAACCGCCCACTTTTTAAGGAGCAATTACTCACACCCTACTTATCACAAAGTCCTATAAATAGCAATGTGCCATTCCTTTGCAAAAAAAGGAACAGAGAGCGGGGGAGACAAAAAGAGAAGCATAGAGCAAAGGGCATCTAACAAGAGCATTTCTTCATCAGAGCCGAAGCGACGTCGGATCGTCCAAGGAGTAAGGCAGAGTTGATAGCACTCTCTCGAGCCTCTACCGTCACCCCCCAAAAAAACAAAATAATTGTACTTTAGATTGCTTTTCATAGGTTTTGTTCCTAGGCTCTCTTCTGTACAAGTGAGTTTGTAGTTGTGAAGTAAAAGCCCAGTCCTCCCATAAAACTGTTCTGTTCTTTTATAATCAATAGCAAACACGGTGGCGACTCTGCTGGGGACTAACTTCTCTACGGCTGAGAAGTTGGTGACGCAATCGGACGCCGCCAAGCTCGGCTCCACGCAACAGATGTTGGTCGTCCTCTTCGACCAGCAGGCGTTTGAAGAAATGCTCTCCGACGGGAGTGCTGGCCTGGTCCAAAAGCGAACCCATACGAAGAAGGCCCGCAGGGAGTGGAGGCCCAAATCATTTGCTCCTTCCTAAGCTCTGGAAGAAATGCTCTCTGCTGCCCAAGACGGCGGATAAGGCTCTCATGCGGCCCCACTTCAGACCGTAGAGGACTCTGCTATCCCCAAGTCCGGCAGAGGAAAATACTACGATGCTGGACTTGCAGGGGCAAAGAGGGACTCTATGCGGTCCAAAAAGTTGCCACGTAAGGGTACCCGCCGTATGGAGAAGGCTCATACGGCCACAACTGCCAGCCGCATGAGGAAGGTTCATGCGGCCACAACTGCCAGTCGCATGAAGAAGGCTCATGCGGCCACAACTGCCAGCCGCATGAAGAAGGCCCATACGGACACAACTTCTAGCCACATGCAAACTGTTCCCAGCCGCATGGAGAACACTTATGCGGCTGCCAAACACAGCCACAAGCTATCCACCCTATACGGCTCAGGATCAGTTTTTGACCGCCTTTTATGCGTTCCTGACCCCATAGGCTCTCAGCAGGATGCGCCAAACTCTGTGACGCACAACTTGGACTCTTCCTACTATGTGCTCTCAGGTACTAGAGGGAAGAAGTCTAGGACAGCACGGGCTCGTCGAGCTCAGTCAGCTGTTCTAACTTCTGACCATCAGGGCGTCCCGCTGACTATTACGCGGGCCCCTGATAAAAAGTTGTATAAAACTATTCGTGTCCAACCCCCGGTGGCCGACGGACGAGATAGTTATCAAGAATCTCCCAACAATGATCATGGGCAAGTACTCTTACTAGCCCCACATCAGAGAGCAGGCGGGATGCTAACACACTCGTGTGCTCGGAACTCTCGGGCCCACAAAATGAGTGACTTGCGTGATGTGATTCTTCACAAACACAAGGAAAGGGAAGAGAGCTTGGTGTACAGAGAGTCCTTCCATGGACACCACTGCACTCAAGTCATCGTCAACTGCTGCTGCAGCAAGGCGGCAGTACAAGAGGACCGGCGGTCCGTCTTCTAACGACTGCAGCAGCCAGGACCAGTCCCGCAACAAAGCTCAGGAGACGAGGCGCTTCATGTCGCCTCCTGCAATTCTACTCAGAATATCCCTACCAACAAGGCGAGGAAGAAGATAAATATTTCCAGCCCGACGATCTCAACTAGCATGGCCAGGAAACTTACGTCCAAACAGTCGTCCACAACCACCACTGGAGGAGTTTATCAGGGCACCCGCTCTAAGACAAAATCTTCAACACTTGGAGATTCGTCATCTACATCTCTGGGGGTAGCCGAAGCTGGGGCTAGCACCCACCTGAACGTCCACGACAATCCGACGTTCCAAGAAGATGCACCGGATGAAGCAATTCCCTCCACAGATGCAGTAGACCCAGACGTCCCCGAGGACGCCCATGGGTCCCAAGTTGAGGCAGCCTCCTACGCAGGGGGTAGCAATTCCTCTGAGTCCGAACCAGAGAAGAACATTCTTACATACTCCGACGATTTCTCAGTTCAAGGGTATGATTCAGAGGGCACGTCCTCCACCGTTCCTTTTATCTCTCCTCATGTGAGGATGGTGTTCATGACAAACAATGACCAAGACGGTCCCAGTGATCGCCAACGTATCGACACCCTGGAGGCCATACTCCATACCTTGGTTAAATCCATGGACGATATCAAAACGACCCTACCAACTCTGTAAGGAAGGACGCCTAGCCAGACAAGCTTGGGTCCCGCAGCCAATACGGACTCGAACTCAACCCTGGGTGACAACCCTCCTACAATATCGACTCCCACCGCTGCAGACGAAGCCAGGAAGGTAAGACGAGAGGTCCAGGAGCTCCGGGCTATGTTCTACGCCCGAGAAACCTGCCAGGACCTCAGGATACAACAACTGTATCCTGCTGCATGGAGAGATGTTCCCTTCCCACCAAGATATAAATCATTCAACATCAAACTATATGATGGGAAGACATCTGCAAGCAGGTACATCACCTAATTCGAAGTCATAATCGACCATCTGCCTCATGACGACGTCATCCTTACGCGGTTGTTCATTGGAGCATTGGAAGGGGTCGCCTTCGACTGGTACCACAACTTGCCAAACAACTGCATCCATTCCTTTACCGGCTTCAAAAACATGTTTCTTGAAAGGTTCTACGAGGTAGGACAAGATGTGATAATGTCTACCCTCATGGACGTTGTTCAAGGTGAGAAGGGGCTGACAAGGAACTACATTGAGCGGTTTTGCCAAACCGTGATGAAATTGCCCTCAGGCAATCCAGATTCTTCTTTGATTGAAATCTGCCAAAAGAGGCTGCTTCCCACAATCAGCCTCTGGATGGGCGAGAGTCAGTTCAAGGACTGGAAGACTTTCATCATCAGCGCCACTAGTACAGAAGACAAGTTGAAGAAAGCCCGCCAATTGGGGTTGCACATCTCGGAAGAAGAGGACAAGGGCAAATGCCCTAATGCCAACAACAACAATAGTGGTAATCCCTCCAACAACCGAGACAACAAGGGCAAACAGGCTATGGTGGCCGACACAGGCCCGAAGCCCGAATCGAAGCCGGCGGAGAAGCAGTGGCCGCAGATGACTTACTCCTTCGAAGATAGCTATGTCAAATCTATCCTTGACATGATCATACAAGGAGACAGGATTCAGCTCCCTCTACCGAGACGTGAGCTTCGGCCTGCAGAGATGGAAAGCCTAAAGTATTGCCACTACCATCGCTATGTCCACCATGCTACACAAGACTGCTACCAATTAAAGCGGTACATCCAGCACCTGATCGACTCTAAGGCCCTGGCCATTGACTTCGAGAAGGTAACTGTAGCCGCCAACATGGTGTCTGTCCAATTTGGCAGCTTTCTTCCGACGAAGACTCAAGATGGAGTGGTACTCGTCCCCCGGACGAAAATGGAGGTCACTAATCTTTCACTTCCTCGAGACCAGTCTGCTGGGCTGGTACCCCTTACCACATCATAAGGAGAGGTCATGTGGGTCCACCAGGATTTAGTATCTGAAGTAATCCAGCCAGCATCACCCTCTACTAGCAAGAAGAAGGGTGGGAAAGTCAAGTTCTGTCGCACAATCTCAACCGACGTCGAAGAAACCACAGCTGTCGTTACCGATCTGGTGCACAAACTCAACCCCCACCGGATAACTCGACTGAAGATTGTCAGCCGGCTGCTGCTGATGCTCCAGGGCCCCCTCAGCCTCCGACAACCGACAAGCCTAGGCCGAAGGAGACCCGCTTCGACAAACCGCTGCTCCGAAAAGATACGCCTCAGGGACTGGAGAGGCCTTACAACTTTGACATCTTGGCACAATTGGCCAACACACCGGCCAAATTATCGTTGTATGAGCTCTTGAGGCTCTCCAAAGATGTTCGTGTAGCACTGAGTGACGCACTTCAGAACGCTGACACCTATCTGGCTCAAGTTAAGCTCAAAGGAGAAAGCTCCGCAGAGGATCCTCAGGACAATGCTTTTACTGGAGCAATGCCCAACATCGTCTTTACTCCGCAGGATATACTCATTAAGACCAACCTGCACGATCGCCCGCTGTATTATACTGGATACGTCGGTGACGTAAAGGTGGATCGGATACACATAGATCCCGGTTCTTTCATAAGCATCATCCCGAAGAGCCTGCTTCACTTCCTGGGCATCCCTATGCATCGCCTGACACCTACAAGTACCGCCATCAGCGGTTTCAATTCAGGCAGAAGCTATCCGATCGGGAAGATTCGCTTGAAGTGCCAAATCGACGACCTTCAGTCAGAAGTAACCTGCTATGTCATAGAAGCGGACACTTCCTACAATATTCTTCTGGGGCATCCTTGGATACACGACTACATGATCGTGCCTTCTACGTTGCACCAGTGCTTCAAGTACGTCGACAAATACGGTTTTGTAAGAACCGAATTTGCCGACATTGATCCTTTTAGAGGGCTTGAATCCTACTATTCGGACTCCTGCTTGTACGAGAAGTCGAAGAGGCACCTTGTCGAAGAAAATACTCAAGCTCAAACTGAGGCGGCAACGGGATCAGAAGAACCTCTGACGATCCACCTCCAAGCCCGCAAACCAGGCAGAACTGCACTCCTTACAGCCACTTTGCGTAAGGATGCAATCAGTCTCTCTGCACAGGAGAAGCAAATGACTATTTGACTCCCAAGGTCTGGTCAAGCGCCGAAACCCACTGTGAAGCCAACGACAATCAGACTGTCAAGAGCCGGTCAACGACAATCTGAAGAGACAAACTCTCCTGATAAGCCAATAGTCATTCGTCTGCCAAGGACAAGGCGTCATCCCAACACTGAGCCAAGGACTTTTAGTGAGGCACCAACCCCACGTCCTGCCCCACCAGCGGGACTCTTGGTGATCAAGCTCCCAAGATCGTCTTCCCAAGCTTCAATAATGCAGGGGGTTGCTGAACTGGAGTTGGAAACAAACCAATAAGTCAACACCAAGCCGGGGACCGCTAGGGCACCGACGACTCCACGTCCGGCCCTATCAACGGAACCCTTGATGATCAGGCTGCCCAGATCATCCTTCCAGTCTTCACTGATACAGGGGGTAGCTGAAGAAGAGAAGAGCTGGCCAAGTATGTGGCCGCGTACACTGATGTTCCTTCCGCTGACGATGTAATTCCTCCCGAAAAGATACCTTACTTCATCAATAAAGGGTTATCTTTGAACTACCTCAAGCTTCATAAGCTTCGTGTAATGTATGCGATGGAACACGGTATAGGTACTAACTTACACACACAAGTAACCAATGTCTATACCACGAACCAACTTACTCCCATGGAAGGCGCCTGCTTCATAATCGAAGGAGAGGATCATCCAATCATCTTTGGCCGAAAGAATGATCTACAGCCCTTCAGGCTAGAAGAAGTCGATCTGGAACCGACACTGGGAGACTGCCCCTTTATCTGTATAGCTCTCGATCCAAGTACCTCATGAAAAAATAAGGGTATGAGATGGAGACTACACCGGGCCTGAACTACGG
This sequence comes from Iris pallida, assembly GCA_029216955.1. Classification (NCBI taxonomy): domain Eukaryota; kingdom Viridiplantae; phylum Streptophyta; class Magnoliopsida; order Asparagales; family Iridaceae; genus Iris; species Iris pallida. The sequence goes on along the minus strand of JANAVB010011998.1, from coordinate 757,489 downwards.
CACCGGCCGACGATTACCTCTACAATTGCCAGTCCCGACTGGGAAGCCACGGGATTACTACAGTAAGACCCGACATGGTCTAGGCTATGTTACTCCTGAGACAACCCCCGAGAGCTCAGATGAAGAATGCGAATGGCACTCTCATTCGTCCGGTTCACCCACTTCTGATTCGGATGTTAGCATTAGGGACATGTTCAGACAGACTTGGACTGTCAATATGGCATTCGCCGACGCCTACGAAGAAGATAAAGATATTCCTGAACTTCTTGAGTTAGAGCCGTGGGCCCAACAGCTAGACGCGCAATGGGAGAAACGGTTCGAACAAAGAGAGCCTTCCACCGAAGATGAGGTCATACAAGTTGACCTCGGCGATGAGTCCTCTATAAAACCAATCTTTATTAGAAAAAGTCTGACAGACGAAGAGCGAGAATCGCTACTGCAACTCGTCAGAGAATATATCGATGTGTTCTCCTGGAGCTATGAAGACATGCCAGGGCTAAACCCCGAGGTTGTACTTCACAAACTCAACATTCGTCCGGACACAAAGCCGGTTAAGCAACAGCAACGACGGTTCCGCCCAGACATCATGAACTCTATCGAGGCCGAGGTTAACAAACTGATAACCAGCGGCTTCATTAGCGAAAAACAACATCCAGACTGGGTAGCCAATATGGTACCAGTCCTCAAGAAGAATGGGAAGATCTGAATCTGTATTAACTTTCGAAATTTGAACGAGGCGTTTCCTAAGGATGAGTTTCCCCTCCCTATTACAGACATAATAATTGAAAACACCTGCAGCTTCGAGCGTATGTCATTCATGGATGGCTTCTCAGGGTACAATCAAATCAAGATGTTTCCTGACGATGAAAAGCATACATCATTCCGAACACCGATTGGCACATACTGCTACACAGTCATGCCATTTGGTTTAAAGAATGCTGGCACCACCTATCAACGAGCCATGAGTGTCATCTTCAGAGATGACTTACGCAAGACAGTGGAATGTTATGTCGACGATATCGCCGTCAAGAGCCACTCTAAAGAAGATCATCTGCATGATCTGAAGACAGTATTCGACCTGATACGGGCGCACAATTTGAAGATGAATCCCATGAAGTCCTTCTTGGGCGTATCCAGTAGGAAGTTCTTGGGTTTTATCGTTATCTCCCAGGGTATCCATGTCGACCCTGAGAAGACGAAGGCAATCATAGAGATGGGTCCTCCAAAAAATCTTTGTGAATTCAGAGGCCTTCAAGGAAGGCTAGCTTACATCAGGAGGTTCATCTCTAACCTCTCCGGACGATGTCAACCCTTCACGCACCTCATGAAGAAAGGTGTCTCCTTCGTATGGGATGAAGAGTGCCAGTGCGCCTTCGACAACATCAAAGAATACCTGTTGAAACCTCCAGTCCTGGTGGCCCCAGTTGCTGGAAAGCCATTCTTGCTCTATGAGCGAGCTATGGAGCATTCTCTCGGTGCTCTACTAGCACAAAACAATGATGCAGGCCATGAACAAGTCATCTACTACCTCAGTCGAATGATGGTAGGGCCTGAGCATCGATACACTACCGTGGAAAAGGAGTGCCTCGCTCTAGTGTTCGCCATTCAGAAGACGTGACACTATATCACGGGACAAACCATACATGTGATATCATGAGTCAACCCTCTCAGGGTCCTCATGACCAAACCGGGGGCACTCAGCTCTCGTCTCGCTACTTGGGCAATATTATTGTCTCCCTACCACATGATCTTCGTCCCACAGAAGGCTGTTAAAGGTCAAGCTCTGGCAGACTTTTTAGCAGCCCATCCAGGTTTGGAGTCAACCAGAATATACGAAGAGATCCCAGACGAGGTCGCCAATTCAAATGTGGTCTCCTATGATGTCGTTTGGCGAATGTTCTTCGACGGCGCTTCAAAAACTAGGCCCAAAGGCAATATCGTAGTCGGAGTCGGAGTGGTGCTGATTTCTCCCTCTGGGTTGGTGATCAATCGGGCGTACTCTCTAACGGAACCTTGTTCAAACAACGTGGCAGAGTACAACACTCTGGTTATCGGCCTCCGACTTGCAAAAGAACTGGGAGTAGAGTACCTCAAAGCATATGGCGATTTGCAGCTAATCGTTAACCAGATCCGGGGTTCATACGAAGTTCGTCATGAAGACATGATCCCCTTTCACCAAATAGCGATTGACATCATCTCGTCCTTGGAAGGGTTCTTCATAGAACACGTTCCCAGGCTCCAGAACATTGAAGCCGATGTCCTAGCAGGCCTTGCCGCTTCCTTAGCGGTTTCGAACCATGCTCACCACTTGGCTGAAGTAATATGCCGTGAATTGGTTTGTCCCAAGAACAATGTTCAATATGTTGAGAGTTACTCCGCTTTGACAGTCGACGAAGCACCAGACTGGAGACAGCCATTCATTGACTTCATAGTCTACGGCATCTTGCCGAAGAATCCAAAAGAAGCCACTTCTATCAGAAGGCGTTCCCTCAGATTCTTCTATGATACGGATACGAAAATGCTGTATTGACGATCATACGATAGATTACTGCTTCGATGTCTGTCAAATACAGAAGCCAAAAAAGTCGTACGTGAAGCTCACGATGGTGTCTGTGGATCCCATTAGCCTGGCCCGAAATTACAAAACTGCCTTCGCCGAATAGGCTACTACTGGCCTACGATGGTGGCGGATGCGATAGACTATGCAAGGAAGTGCAAAGCCTGTCAAGTCCACGAAGATTTCATCCATCAACCATCCGAGTTCTTACATCCAAAGGTGGCATCATGGCCATTCGAAGCATGGGGAATGGACATCATCGGTCCGATCACTCCACCTTCGTCCAGAGGATACCATTTTATACTCGCAATCACAGATTACTTCTCCAAATGGGCGGAAGATGTTCCGCTTGCAGAAGTAAAGACATCAAATGTGATCAGCTTCCTTAAGCATTACATCATCTATCGCTTCGGACTGCCTCGAAGGATCATCCATGACAACGGTCCGTAGTTCGCAAGCCACGCCTTCTATCGGTTTTGCGACAAACATCGGATCCAGAATGTTGCTTCAACATCGTACAATCCGTCGGCGAATGGTTTGGCAGAAGCGTTCAACAAAACTATAATCAAGCTGCTCAAGAAATTCGTATCTTCCAACAAACGCGACTGGAATGAAAAGTTTAGCGAATGCTTATGGGCATACCGTACTACAGTCCGGACGGCCACCGAAAACACACCATTCTCTTTGGTGTATGGGAGCGAGGCAGTTCTCCCTCTGGAGACCTAAATCTCCTCACTCCGTGACGCCCTCACCTTTCGGTTGACGACGGACGATAATTACCGTCGCCGGCTTCAAGAGTTGCAGGCTTTAGATGAGAAGCGTCTGCTAGCTCAACAACGAATCGAGCTGTATCAAGCACGCATCTCGGGAGCTTTCAACAAGAAGGTTAAACTCAGAACATTCCAAGTGGGCGATCTCGTTCTGGCAATTCGGAAGCCGATGGTTATGACTCATAAAACCGCCGACAAATTTCAGCCAAAGTGGGAAAGCCTATTTGTCATCGAGGCTGTATTCTCCAATGGTGCTTACCGTCTCGCAAAACAAAATGGAGACTTGCTCATGTTGCCTGTCAACGGCAAGTTTCTGAAGAAGTATTATGTCTAAACGACATCCTCCAAATCTGCCGGACTGTTAAGTTATGTGCCCTTAGGTCCCGCTGAACTTACACTCTGGCCATCCCAAATAAAACTATATCGCATCTTCTGGGTAGTAAGTCATGTATGATCATACCTCTGAACTTCCTTCCCAAAAGAGCATCTTCCTCATGATCTAATGCCCGTACTTTCAGTGCATAAATAGGATAACAGATCCACAAATTTTCCGAAATAACCACGTCGATGCTACCTCTGAGTTGTTTCGCTTCCGCCAAAAAATAAATCACCTCGCCACGTAGAACTTCTACGTCCATATTACCTCTGAGTTGTTCTACGTACCCTTCATGGAGTCCACTCCTGCCACGTCCTCATTACCTCTGAGTAGGAAGGCTCCATTGAAGAAACCCCCATATTTACCACGTCCTCATTACCTCTGAGTAAATATGTTAGTTTTCTCTCGACCTATTATCCGTACCCAAAATTGGAGTACGCCAAGGATAATAGACCCACAAATGTCCTCTGCTGACCACAAATGTCCTCTGCTGACCACAAATGTTGTACTAAGTTTTCTAGTACATGCGCCTCATTTCTCATCATGCCCCAGGAGCCCAGCTGCTCCATGGCATTCTTTCTTCCGATACCAGGAACTTTATAGCCACCTTACTGTAGAATTGTTCTAAGTATCCCTATCAAATTTGTTACTCGTACCTAAAACCAAGGTATGCCAGGGGTAATAGGCCTACAAATAGTCCCCCAATGGGGCAAATACCATAACACCACAAACGCAACAAGCAATACAAATGAAGGGTAAAATAAAACATACTCTTTTATTTGAAAGTCAAAGGTACTACATGTTCTGGGACTACGTCCCTCTCAAAAAGAAAAGAATATAAATAAAGAAAAGGCCAACTATGGTTCGGCGACACATAACTCCCTGAGACAGTCCCTCAGCAGGACAGTCGACCGCTCAAACCGCTACTTAGCCCGGCGCTCGGCCTCCTGAGTCAGCCGCTCTATATCCTTCAGATGCGAGTGAGCCTGCCAGCCCTCTTCAAGCTTCTCCAGAGCACGCTCCAAGCCAGCAGAAGCTCGAGTGACCTTGTCGGCTTCCTGAACAACTAGCTCCTTATCCGCGCGGGCGGCCTCAAGCTCAGATTCCAAGAAAGTCAGTTTTCTCTGAAGTTCAAGGATCTGCTCTCTCGTATCAATTACCCCACGGAAGGCGGCTGCTTCCCGAGCCATGCAATCCTCTCCCCTGCGGCTCAACTGATCATACTGCAGAGACAGGCGGTAGAGGTCCTCCATTATAATCGGCTTGGCCGTATCTCGAGCAACCCTCACTTTCTCCATGGCAGTTATGAGACAAGCACGCTCTTGATCTATTACTGCAGACAGATCAACTTGTCGTAGCACTTGAAACTGGGCCACAAGCTGATCGGCCTCCAGTAATTTGGGCTCCATGAGCTCAACTATCCCTACCCCGCCTGGGAGGGTTCTAAGGATTTCGATCTGGCCCCGGGCGCATTGACGGGCCAAGGCAAAAGAGGTCCCCCTCTCCACCGCAGCCTCGATTCCTCGCCTCAGATAGCGGTAAAAACTGTCAACCACATCCTTTGACTTTTCATCCAGAACTTTTGTAGAAGACGGCATCAAAGGAAGGGTAGCTAGCAGGGACGAAGAAGTTGCACCGGAACTTGCTGCCCCCGTCACAAGGGAAACAAGTTCCGAGCGAAAGGATGCTTGAATAGCGGCCAATTCCTCCTCCGCACCCCGAAGGGTCTGGAGACTCGGCAGGGCAGAAAGGTCGATCCCGGGAGCTACATGAACAGAGGAGAGGGCGGAGACCATTTCTTCTCGCCCTGGCCGTTCCGTCATCTGCTCTCCCGAACTCGATTCAGCAGGAGGCCCCTCAATATAAGTTGGAGGAGGCACACTCTCTTCCACCAGATTCTCTCTGGCCAGCTCTCCTCCGATAGTGTCCGTCGTTGGCAGTGAAGGAGCAGGACCTGTATGTCCGAAGTAACTATCAATCAACTTAACCCGAAGGATGTGATGATAGAGCGAATGAATCTTCTCGCTGGCCAAATTTGACTTAGCTTACCAGAGGAGAGTTGCTAGGACTGAGGTTCGCTCTCAGCCACCGTAGCCTCTTCACCAGCAATATTCGACCCGAAGGAAACTGGTTCACCTGCCCCAGCCGCCCTGGAAGGAGATACAGCTGGATCAGTGTCACCCGGCTGAAGTTCAGCAGCCTCGGGGACGGGGTCAGCAGATTCCATGTCATCCTGGGGTTGAGATCTTAGCAACGGGAGGAGCCTGAGCCGTCATCGGAAGAACTCCAGCAGAAATAATCTCGGCACACATGTCACTAATCAAAGTAGTCAAGGTCGGGTCGACTTCAGAGTCAAGGGCCGATTTTCGAGGGTCCGATTCTTCTGACACCTGCAAAGAAAAAAAATGATTAGGTCATAGTTCAAAAGAAAAGCTAAAGAAGAAGATGGATGTAATTCAATTCACCTCTGAAACGGCGTCATCCTCGCCTCTCTCCTTGATAAGCAACCTGCGAGGTTTAGACGCAGTTCGTTTCACGGAATAAGTCCGGCCGCCAACGGCGAGCTCAGGCCTGCTTCGCTTGTGCGAAGGACCAGGAACGACCGGAGGCTGATCCGCCACCACCTCATCAGCAGGAGGAAGAGAGTTATCAGGGTCATGCTCATTATCCTCTTCGTCCGCGTCGGCAGACTCTGAGTCCGATAAAGCAACTGTGTTCTTCCACTTTTTCCTCGCCTTGGACCCCTGGGGCTTCTCCGCCAAGCCAGTACCAACAATAAAGCTGGTACTCGGGTCAAAGCCAACAGGAGGCTTTCTCGTCGTGACATGGTATAGAGCCGCCAAATATAAAATCTCTTCTGGCGCCTCAGCATCAGGAACTGAGAAGCTCGTACGGGTGTGAATCGTGTCATAATAATGCCAGGCCCTGATGCCGTCAAGCACACTACCTTCAAAATCTAGGCAAGGGCTGTGACTGTCCAAGAGCAGCTGACTATACCCGAACTGCCGAAAGAATCTACTAGAAAGTAAGGCTCCAAGTAGACGGTATTGCGGTTGCGGTATACTAGGTGCGCAGGACGGATGTTAAGCAACCAAAGGAGCATCTTCTCAGGCAAGAGGTGAGGAGGTCCGGTACCATCAATATGTACGCCCCTCACTTCCTCATCGGTAAAACGAGGAACAGACACAAAAAAGTTGTATTCGCCCACTCTCGCCAGCGTCCTCCGACAGGCTGGCATAATGCTGCACTCCCAGGGCTGATAGTGATATTAGAAGATGAAAGCATCATCAGCCGTAACGCCATCTTCTGCGCCAGGCCTCATCAAAGACCGGTAGTACATCAACAACCACTCCATCAGATAATAATAGGGCAGTTCAACGCGTTCAAAGTCCTTCACCGTGTCACGGGTGATGACCTTGGACGAGAAGGCACGGAGGCCACGGTGTATGCTGCACACCATGGCCGGAAGAAGAGCTAGTCTGGCCCCGAAGACCAGCTTCACGGTAGGGAGGATAAAGTTATGGCTGATCCTCTCAATAGAACCAGCCCCTCCCGAGACCACGCAATTTCGCAGCCACACCATCAGGAACCCTGCCAGGAGTGCCTTCTCTGACAGCTGCTGAGTACCCTGATAAAAATAACTGAAGGAGTCATTGCAACTCCCAAACATGTCGTCTGTGGCCCGTGACCTCTTGGCAGTCAACACCAGGTCCTGAACCTCCTCCTGGGTTTGAGGATTTTGAGAGAAAACTCGGCCTGAGGTACCTAGCGTAAAAAGGTGTGTGAGCCATGTCCGGGTGTGAGGAAGGTTCCCTTCCAAGCTACCGTCCTTCTTGATCGACGTCTGGTGGCAGGTACTGTGATGACATAGTAGTTCCCGGTATACGGCAACAAAGCCCGGGAACCGCCGATCCAAATCTTAGAACTCTTCGTTCGTCAGAGTATACACTTCAAAGACTTCTTCCCTCCAGGGCAGCATGGAAACTGCATGTATCTCGTGGAGAGCGAGTCCCATCTCTCCTCCAGGCGTGAAAAAGGTTCCCGTCTGCTAGTTGTACATCTCCAGGAGAGCCATAAACAGCGTCTTATTCATGGACAGACCGTGACAGGTGCCCCGAATGGCGTGATAGAGGCCGATCTCACGAAGGAGAGTCTCATACTTTCGCATAATCCACATGGTCAAATTGGCCCACGAGGGGATGGGATTTATCCAGTTCAATAACGCCAATCGGCCAACTGGATAGGACCCCTTCCTAGCAAGTTGGTTCAGGAAAGTGTCGGCTTGAGAGAACTTAAAATTGGGACCCTGCACATTTGAGAAGGTACCTGAGGCCAACCCCTTCATGTAGCAACTGACCGATACCTTGCCCGCATGCACTGACCCCAAATTTCTGTTATAATGGATGTTACCCACAAACATCCTCGACTGGCTCGGAGTTAAGGAGTCCACCATCTTTCTGTCCATTGACAGCATGTTAAACCACGACAGCAAAAAATGACGCTCCATCTGAGCAATATGGATCGTCATTCCGTCAGAAGTAAAGCTCCAGCTCTCGGATATATCCAGAACTTGGGGGTTCTTCACTGTCAAGGCATCCCCAATGTAACACCCATATCTCAGAACACGTATTTTGGTTAAGCCTGCATGTATCTTGGACCTGTATTTTATTTTCTCAGATTCTGGCCTGTAATTGTATTTTGGCTCGACTTGTGGAATTTTGGGTTTTCTCGTAAAATGGATTTTGACATGACTTGGTTTTATTTTGTGGAGGAGAATTGGTTTGGTTTGGTTTGGTTCAATATGCATTGGGACACCTTAGCCTATGCTCCACCCTCAACACACCACAACCACCCTTATTTAATCCCTACCAACCTTTTCTCTCTCCTCATAATTCTTTCATTTATTTTCTCCATCTCCTTCTTCTTCCTTCCTCTACACAACACCAAATACCATAGGCAAGTGCACCTTGCCACCAAATAAGCACCACTTTTTATTTGTCCATTAGCTAGATTAGGCCATGGAGATCAACATTAGAACTTGACATTTTGTGATTTGGAGTCTCCATTGTTCTAGATCTAAGTTTCTCCTATTTTTGGATTTACATGGTTTTGATCTATTTAAGTTGAGTTTTTGTGGATTTTGATGTTCCTATGTTGGAGAGAATTCAATTTCACCCAAGATAGAACCTTGCAAAGTCGGATTTGGAGTTGTGATGACCAAGTTGTGATGTTCCAAGAATTTCGGCCATGGTGTTCTTCCTCTCGGCTTGAGGGAGAAGGAGACCCCCCCTTCCAGCCGCGCTGTTTAGCGTCGTGCTACCCCGCGCCGCGCTCTTTAGCGCTGGTCCCTAACCGCGCACCCGCCTGCGCGCCCGGCCTGCTGTGCCCCTGCGCGCACCCTCCTGCGCGCACCCGCTTGCGTGCATGCTTCTGCGCGCTTGCCCCCTTGTGCGCCCTGGCGGCTGTGCCCCCTGCGCACCCTAAAGGCCGCGCTCCTTGCGCCCATGACCCCCAGCGCACTTGCCCCCTGCGCCATCGGCCATGCGCCATTGGCCATGTTCCTTCCATCCATGCGCAACCTGACCCCTGTGCCAACCAACTCTGCGCAAGCCGACTTTTGCGCCGCTCACTCCTGCACAGTTGGCCCCTGGCGCACTTGACTCCTGCGCAACCCGACCCCAGGAACCCTTGCACAATCTGTCCAATCATGGAGATTTGGTTTTATTTTTCCTTAAGCTTGGCTCTTCTTTAGCCCTGTATATTGATATTTTATTAGATATTTTACGCCCATTTTATATCCTTACGCCTTTTGTCATGAACTTGATTTTACTTAATATGTTTTGGAACGACTATGGTACATGGCATGGTATGACAAAGAACTAGCAAAACACGACAAGTGATCCGTAGTGGTGCACTCCTGACATGACCAACCTGACATAATAGTGGCCCGTCGTGGCGCACTCCGGACAAGTACCCTGACATGATTTATCTTGATGCTGTTGCGACGGCTAACTTGACTCGTATAATCAACTTGACACCATGGGTGTTCCTGCTTGCTTGCTTGTGCAATCCACTTGTCTTATCTTGCATCATGTCTAGGACGTGACTCCCTGGTTTCCTACGGTCAGGGATTCGCACTGAACATGGATTAGGCTAATGACTAGATCTAACTATAGTTCATGGAGAATTTTCAGTCACAGGCAATCTTGTTATCTGGGCGCTCTTAATTGGACTTGTAGCTTGCCGACGAGTAGAGCACATTTCCAGCGTACTGTCATGTGTTGCACCCTCTAAGTTACCTAAGGGTATATCGTCTTCGGGGCGATGTACCCAACCATACTCTCAACCCGCGGAAGGATAACTGGATGGTCTGCAGGGCTTAGGACTGGGAAATTCTCATTGCATCTTGTTAGTAATTAGGCTTGTGACAACCCTAGTTAGTTAAAGTAGTAAGCCGTAGTAATTGCTTGGCCGCTTGTGAATGAATAATGTCTAGCTCTGTCTAAGTCTTGTCTAGTCCATGTACCTGGTATTCCTGATCATGATCGTTTTACTTGCTCTAACAATAATTGGGTAGAGACAAGGAGCTATTCAGGCGAAGGGTTACAACCTCGGTCCTTGTTTGGTTCACGGGTTGTAACTTGGTTTCCAAAATGGTTCCACGTCCCTAGTCGTTTATTGTCCTGACGTGCTCTTTATTACTTTTACTTTTATTTCATTTCTTATGTTCTGATATGCTGGCTTTTGTTCTTATTTTGTGGCCTCCTTTGTGGCACTTGCTCTTTCTGGGGTTTGACCCAGCTGGTTTTGTGTGGCCAGATTTTGGAGCAGCACCCGAGGATCTACCGAACCTCCAGCCCGATGGTGGCGACTAGAAGGAACCCGGGCTACGAGTGGATTTTCTATTTTGTTTCGTTCACTCTATTATAAATTTATTCTTTTGAGGCGTTTAGCCGACGAGCACCTGTTAGCTCGATGCACCTTTACTTACTGTCTGCCTACGGGCTATAAACATGATTAACAAATTCTAGGGTTGATCATGTATGACTTAACTCTTGCTAGTCCTAGCATTTTGTACGACTAGCTTCATAATCAGCTGATATGTAATATTTGGGACGTCTTTTATTGTATATTTGGTGGTCAAACATCTTGTGATTATATTATTTGCTTGAGATTGAGACAGTAGGCTTGACCTTAAGAGAATGTTGGCTTGTAGTAAACCCTCATATCTAGACAGTCGTGACCGTATAGCGAGATGGACTTCATTTCAATATACGTAGCTGGCTATGTTCGCCCCCGCTCTCCAATATTCTGGTTCTGGGGCGTGACACCCAAAGAGGAACGCAGGCTTCAGGATTTCTCCCTCCAATCGCCCCGAGTTCATCATGGTATAGAGAAAGTAAAAGGATTGGTTCTTGATAGCATTCAGCCTCTCCACAAGCTCATCTTTGGGAAGCTGGTTCACCACATACTGGACTATGTGGTCGAACCGCACACCCACAGCAGATTGGGCTGAACCCACCAAGGGCTCTCATGCAGGATTGACTGGCAGATTCACTGAAAAAAGACAAAGGAAACAAGTTAGAAGATGGCCAGGTAAAACTACTTAGTGTTTATGGGCTTATGCGGCTCTATTTTGGTAAGGCCTCATGCGGCCCAGTTCAAGTGAGCATATGCGGCTCGGTTTAGCAAGTGTTCATGCAGTACGGTTTAGAAGAGCTTATGCGGCTCTGATTTAGCGCGGCCTCATGCGGCTCTGATTCAGCGGGTGCTTATGCGGCCCAGTTTAAGTGAGCTCATGAGGCTCTGTCTAGCGGGTGCTTATGTGGTCCAGTTTAACAGGGCTTATGCGGTTCTGGTTTGGTGGGGTCTTATGCGGCTCTGATTCAGCGGGTGCTTATGCGGCCCAGTTCAAGTGAGCACATGCGGCTCTGTTTAGCGAGTGCTTATCAGTTTAACAGGGCTTATGCGGCTCTGATTCAGCGGGTGCTTATGCGGCCCAATTCAAGTGAGCTCATGCGGCTCTGTCTAGCGGGTGCTTATGCGGTCCAGTTCAACAGGGCTTATGCGTTTATGGTTTGGTGGGGTCTTATGCGGCTCTGATTCAGCGGGTGCTTATGCGGCCCAGTTCAAGTGAGCTCATGCGGCCCTGTTTAGCGAGTGCTTATGCGGTCCAGTTTAACAGAGCTTATACGACTCTGATTTGGTGGGGTCTCATGCGGCACAGTTCAAGAGAAAGCTTATGCGGCACTGTTCGATGGGTCTTCATGCGGCCCAATTTGTAAAGTGCTGATGCAGCCACAAGATGACTCTCATGCGGCACATACAGCACAGTATCATCACAATGAACTTGAACAGTTCCATGAAGACGAAGAAGGGCTCGCGCATAAACATGCGACCTAGCCGTTATGGTTAGGGTTTGAGTCCATGTAGCTTTCTCCCAACAATCTTACCAGCAATGGCGGGGTGAACATCATGGTGAACTAGGGGCGCCGCAGTCGATGAAGAAGCCGCTCCCTTACCCTTCGTCGCAGCGCTAAAGGAGGCCTTAGAAGTCTTGGGAGCCATTGATGATCGAAGGAGAAGAAGACGGCAGCTAGGATAAGAAAAGCTTGAACAAGAGGAGAGAGTAAAGAGTCTCTCTCAAAACTTTCTTATATTTATAGGCGAACAGCGGGCACGTAGACCGATAGGCACTTCGGGTTATGGGCCGCCTAGGAGACAGAACCGACTCTTGGGTCATCGAGGCAAATCCAAAGTATATTTAAAGCCGACTCTTGGGATCTTACCCAAAAAATGGCTTCAAATCAAAACAAATCAAAAACAATAATGAGACGCCCACGTGGCACAGGACCATTATGCGGCCAGAACAATCCATACGGCTAGGAAGTCTATGCGGCCAAGAGCGGTTCATACGGTCAGAGCAATCCATACGACCAGAGCGGTCCATGCGGCCAGAGCAGTCCATGCGGCCAAGAGCGGTCCATGCGGCCAGAACATCCCATGCGGCCAAAGAAGTCTATGCGACAGGAAGAGCTTATGCAGACATATCCATGCTTCTTATTCAAAGTATTTCAATTTTGCAAATTGAAAACTTTGAAAGGGGTCTTGTAGAAGCATGGAAAAATATAAATAAATTCTTATGCGGCCCGGAAATCAGCCCCATGCGGCTCATAGCTGAAAGAGCCTTCATGCGGCTCAAAAGATCCGAGAGCTTCATGCGGCTCAGAAAGATGAAGGGGAAGCCACGTGGCCTCATACGGCTCAAAATAGGCCTTTACAGCTGGCCATAAATACTCTGAGCAGCTGGCTCATTAATTATCCTGACACAGGAAAGCGACAGCTCTGACAACGAAGGGTTGACAGCTCTGACATAAAGGTAAAATGATGGCTCTGTCATAATGGTGTGCTCCTAAAAAGACGAGATAAAATCTTTATAGCTGGCACAATCCACCAATTCCAAAGCCCCTTATGCGGATCGCTTCAAAGACTTCCATGCGGCTCGGTCGTAGGATCCACCTTATGCGGTTCAGTAGGAGGCCACCCCCATGCGGCTGCCACTCTCATGCGGCTCGGATTGTGGGGGGCACCCTTATGTGGTTCAGTTGGGATTCACTCCTATGCGGCTGCCACTCTCATGCGGCTCGGATTGTGGGGGGCCACCCTTATACGGTTCAGTTGGGGTTCACTCCTATACGGCTGCCACTCTCATGCGGCTTGGATTGTGGGGGCCACCCTTATGCGGTTCAGTTGGAGGCTACCCCCCATACGGCTGTCACTCTCATGCGGCCCGGATTGTGGGAGGGCCACCCTTATGCGGCTCGAATTGTGGAGGGGCCACCCTTATGCGGTTCAGTTGGAGTTCACTCTTATGCGGCTATCACTCTTATGTGGCTGCCACTTTCATACGGCTCGGTAGTCGGGGCCACGCTCATGCAGCTCTGCCAGGATGCCCCGTCTATGCGGCTCGCATCACAATGACAGTAGGGACACGTGGCAGGAGATCAACTATGACTTATTCTCCCGCGTTCGTACAACTCTCAGCGTAATGACGGTTGAGACACGTGGCAGAAGATTGACCGAGACTTATCCCATTGGATTTGATGCTATCAACAAATCATCAAAATACAGATTTGGTGCAATCAACATTAACTGCCCAGATCAATTTCCAACAAACTATCCAGATTTGTTACAATCAACATTAACTGCCTAGATTTGTTACAATCAACATTAACTGCCCAGATTTGTTGCAATCAACATTAACAGCCCAGATTAGTTTCCAACAAACAAGATCAAGGCTAATCTTAACCAAATCCCTAACCGCCCACTTTTCAAGGAGTAATTACTCACACCCTACTTATCACAAAGCCCTATAAATAGCAAGGTGCCATTCTCTTGCAAAAAAAAGGAACAGAGAGCGGCGGAGACAAAAAGAGAAGCATTGAGCAAAGGGCATCTAGCAAGAGCATTTCTTCATCAAAGCCGAAGCGACGTTCGATCGTCCAAGGAGTAAGGCATAGTTGATAGCACTCTCCCAAGCCTCTACCGTCACCCCCCAGAAAAAATAAAACAATTGTACTTTAGATTGCTTTTTCTAGGTTTTGTTCCTAGGCTCTCTTCTGTACAAGCGAGTTTGTAGTTATGAAGTAAAAGTCCAGTCCTCCCATAAAACTGTTATGTTCTTTTATAATCAATGGCAAACAGTCACAATCTTATACATGATCAGGGTTAGACTCCATCCAATCAATCACGGCCAAGCAACGAGTACGGCTTGATACTTTAACTAATTCGGGTTATCACAGGCCTAGTTACTAGCAAGATGCAATGAGATTATTCTAACAGCCACAAGCCCTGCAGACCATCCAGGTTATCCATACGTAATTAGGGAATTGAATTCATGTGGGTACATCGTCCAGGAAACACATGTACCCTTAAGTAGTTTGGTGGTTGCAACACATGTCAGTGTGCTAGAAATGTGCCCTACTCGACGGTAGGCTACAGATCCCATGATGGGGCCCCCAAATAATGGAATTGCCTATAGCTGGGAAATCTCTCCATGACTACTGGATTGTCTAGTTATTAGCCTTAGTAAATTTCAGTAGGTACCCCTGACCGTGGTATTCAGGGATCCCTATCCTAGACATGATGCAAGACAATACTGATTTATTTGTACAAACACAATCGCCCACGGTGTCCAGATCATTCATACTTGTCATGTCAGGCTAGCTGTCATACCAGTATATCGAGATATATTATGTCAGTTTACTTGTCAAGAGTGCGCCACGGCGGACCACTATCGTGTTCAGGGAACATATCAGAATTTACATGGCATAAGCATAAATATGACAACTCATCATGAGAATAATAATAATAATAATAAAAGAGGATAAGGCTATGGAAAGAGCCATGCGGCTGAGAAGGAACGGGCGCATACGGCTGCAAGAGAATGGGCGCATGCGGCTGCAAGGATGCGCGCTCATGCGGCTGTGGGAGGGTAAGCTCATGCAGCTAGGAGAAGACGGGCGCATATGCGATTGCGGGAAAGCAACGCCATGCGGCTGAAGATAACTTCGTACAGCCCGGAGGGAAAACAGGGGTATGCGGCTCGGAAGAGCGGGCTTATACGGCTAGGAGCATGCAGGCTCATGCGGCTGGAAGGGGATGCAAGTCTATGCGGCAAAGAGACTGGGACTTATGCGGCAAGGATCAATAAGGCCATAAGGCTGAGAGTTGCCAAGGCCTTATGCGGCTGAAAAGGGATGGGTTATATGCGGCAGCGAGTAATTGAGCTCATGCGGCCAGGGGATGAATGAATTTATGCGGCTGAAAAGGCAAAAGTTCATGCGGCTGAGAATCATGGTGTCTTATGCGGCTAGGCAAGGAGCCCATGGCCTATGCGGCAATGACTGCCATGCGGCCAGGGAAACACTTGTCGCATGAAAATCCATACGGCCAAGTACTGCTCTTCTTCCCCACTTGTCCGAGAAGAAGAGCCATGAAATCCATGGCTTCAAAGCTTCATAAATCCTTCATCCAAAGTCAGAATCCAGACTTCCATAGGTCAAAATAGGGCAGAATCAAATTCTCTACAACATGGAATCGCCGACCCCCTCGGTGGAACACTCAACATCGGCATGCACAATACATTCTAGAATATACAAAAAATATAAAGAAAAAATACTATCCGCAACGAACAATGTCAATATATAATATCCTCAACAAACCAAATCAATATCCGCAAATACGTACAAACTCAGTATCCTCAACGAAAAAACTGAATATTACCAAATACGTACAAAGTCAAAATACAAAATACAGAATCTAATCCCTGGGTTCGCCGAAAATACAAAAACAAAGGTTGACACACAGTACTAATTCATATGTGTTTTAAGTGTGAGAACGGATGGCTCGGAACACAACCCAAAATTTATTCTAGCATACATTAGTGTGAATCATCTATGTTCTGTACATATGGTGTAGTATACGTTCTTATCGAATCTAGTATATATTATCTGAAGAATGTAACAGAATCAAGATGAACTCACATAATATAATACTAAAATATCATCTACTACTATATAAGATATAGTGATAGGTTGTCGTATCATTATTGCCGAGGGACGAGGGTCGGAGGACAGTCAACTTTATCTATGGCTATATAGTTTCTGCCTCGCCAGTCGAATGGCTGCAGGGACTATGTCCTGATCACCATGTCGTACCATAGTTTCTGCCTCGCTAGTCGAATGGCTGCGGGGACTATATGTCCCGATCACCATGTTACCAATTAACCAACCAACAAAACTACTTGTTACAAATATCGGCACTATATGTCGCAAAACGTCGCTATGACGTCGCTAATAGCGACTAATTTAGCGATGTTAGTATGAACGTCGCTAAATTCTAATTATATTCTCCCACCAATTCATTTCTCCCTATTTTACTCTCTCACTCTCTCTCCTGTCCCCTCCGGCGCTCTCACTCTCTCCGGCGCTCTCACAGTACTTAAGTGTGAGAACGGATGGCTTAGAACACAACCCAAAATTCATTCTAGCATACATTAGTATGGATCATTATGTTCTGTACATATGGTGTAGTATATGTTCTTATCATATCTAGTATCTGAAGAATGTAACAGAATCTAGATGAACTCACATAATTTAATACTAAGACATCATTTACTACTATATAAGATATAGTGATAGGTTGTCGTATCATCATTGCCGAGGGATGAGGGTCGGAGGACAGTCAACTTTATCTACGGCTACATAGTTTCTGCCTCGCCAGTCGAATGGCAGCAGGAACTATGTTCTGATCACCATGTCGTACCGTAGATTAATGTAAATAGAGCTGGAGCCTGAGCCAAAATACGGAATACAAAATACAAAATCCAATCCCTGGGTTCGCCGACCCCCTCGGTGGAACACTCAACACCGACACGCACAATACATTCCAGAATATACAAAAAATATAAAAAAATACTATCTGCAACGAACAATGTCAATATATAATATCCTTAACAAACTAAATCAATATCCGCAAATACGTACAAACTCAATATCCTCAACGAAAAAAACTGAATATCCCCAAATACGTACAAAGTCAAAAATATAGTATAGTCCAAAAATACAAAAACAAAACTACTGATCGCCTGGAGCTGGAGCTGGACACGGTGCTGGAGCCAGAGCTGGAGGAGCGCCACCAGATGACGCACAAATACCTCTCGAGTGAACCAAAGGCATGCAGCCACTTCCCTCCCTCCATTCCCCCTCTCTCATGCTATCAACATCACAACTTTTCCGGTGTTGCTCCCTCTAATGATGATGAACGCAAAAATCAAAGACCCCCCTCTCCTTTCTCACTCTTCATAGTTCTCACAACAGGAAGGATCAGTATTTTCTAGTTCTCTTCCATCCATCCATTCCTCCGTTATGATCAAGCCTCCATATATGATATCCAGCTCAAGTGTAGAGGCAGGGGAGAAGAAGAGGACAGGAAGATGAGGGAGAAGCAGCACAGCCGGTGGCATGACCTGGAGGAAGTACAGAGGCTTTCTTCAACATCCGTAGGAGAACTATAAGGATATATTTTTTCACAATATGTCACCTTGTCAAAGACCCTTAATGTGACAACCATATTACCACGGTTTCGGAAGACTAACATGTCATAATTTTTTAAGTCTCGTATTTTGACATAATCCTCCCAACTCTTTCCTACTATGTAGTAATCTTGCATTTCTTTATGAAGTACAAGATTACTACATAGGAGGAAAGAGTTGGGAGGATTATGTCAAAGCACACGGCTTAGAAAATTATGACATGTTAGTCTTTCGACACCGCGGGTAACATGATATTCACATTAAGGGTCTTTGACTAGGTGACATATTGTGAAAAGATATAGCCTTATAGTTCTCCTACGGATGTTGAAGAAAACCTATATACTTTCTCCAGGTCTTTCCGCCGGCTGTGCTGCTTCCCCCTCCTCTTCCTACCCACTTCTTCTCCCCTGTCTCTACACTTGAGCTGGATATCATATGTGGAGGCTTGATCAGAACGGAGGAATGGATGGATGGAAGAGAACTAGAAAACATTGATCCTTCCTGTTGTGAGAACTGTAAAGAGTGAGAAAGGAGAGGGGGTCTTTGATTTTTGTGTTCATCATCATTAGAGGGAGCAACACTGGAAAAGTTGTGACGTTGATAGCATGAGAGAGGGGGAATGGAGGAAGGGAAGTGGCTGCATGCCTTTGGCTCACTCGAGCGGTAGTTGTGCGTCATCTGCTGGCGCTTCTCCAGCTCCGGCTCCAGCACCGTGTCCAGCTCCAACTCCAGGCGTTCAGTAGTTTCGTTTTTGCATTTTGGATGGTACTAAATTTTTGACTTTGTACGTATTTGGGGATATTCAGTTTTTTTGTTGAGGATACTGAGTTTGTACGTATTTGCAGATATTGATTTGGTTTGTTGAGGATATTATATATTGACATTGTTCGTTGTGGATAGTATTTTTTTCTTTATATTTTTTGTATATTCTGGAATGTATTGTGCGTGCCGGTGTTGAGTGTTCCACCGAGGGGCTCGGCAAACCTAGGGATTGGATTTTGTATTTTATATTTTGTATTCCGTATTTTGGCTCAGGCTCCAGCTCTATTTGCATTAATATACGGTACGACCTGGTGATCAGGACATAGTCCCTACAGCCATTCGACTGGCGAGGCAGAAACTATGTAGCCGTAGATAAAGTTGACTGTCCTCCGACCCTCATCCCTCGGCAATGATGATACGACAACCTATCACTATATCTTATATAGTAGTAGATGATGTCTTAGTATTACATTATGTGAGTTCATCTTGATTCTGTTACATTCTTCAGATACTAGATACGATAAGAACATATACTACACCATATGTACAGAACATAATTATCCACACTAATGTATGCTAGAATGAATTTTGGGTTGTGTTCTGAGCCATCCGTTCTCACACTTAAGTACTGTGAGAGCGCCGGAGAGAGTGAGAGCGCCGGAGGGGGGAAGGATGTCCACTTGAGCTCCGGAGTAAAGTTTTGGCTCAGAGCAAGAATCTGTTGACGGAGCACATCCACCACGCTGTCAGAAAAAAATAGTGACGGTTAGAGACCCATCTGAGTAGGACGTATACTCTGATAATATCTCCTCCAACACTCAATCCTACTACTGATATCATTCTTGTAAAGGTGAACTCTCAGAGTATACGTCCTACTCAGATGGATCTCTCAGAGTATCATCTCCGGTTGGTTGTCGAGTGGCTGCAGGGACTATGTCCTGATCACTATGTCGTACCATAGTTTCTGCCTCGCCAGTCGAATGGCTGCAGGGACTATGTCCTGATCACCATGTCGTAGTCCAATACAATCCAGAGATTGACACAGTACTAATTCATATATGTAGTCCAATACAAATAGTCTAATACAAAAATAACCCAATACAAATAGTCCAATACAAATAAGTACTAATAGCTAATGAGAACCACCCAGCTCACGCAAACGCTCAGTGATACGATCACGCAACCACCTCGAATAAGTGGGATCGACGGTAGCAGGAGAGATGTAGTCCCTTGCAAGTGCTGCATGAATAGAACTTTCGGTCTTACTAGCTATCGGTGCTGGATGAATAGAACTCCCGATCTCACTAGCTACCGGTGCTACTTGCTCCTTAACAGTAGGAGGAGCCACCTCAGCATTCACTGGTTTCCTCAAACGACGTGCCGCTCCTCGGGTCATGGGTGCCATCTGGTAAGATCGATATTCACAAATAATATAATTGTAACATAAGCAAGCTAACTAAAGAAACCATCATGTAATTTGAGTACATTTTTGAAAGCAAATAACGTACAGAAAATTCGATTTTTTGCCAAGTGTAAGAACGAATGGCTCAGAACACAACCCAAAATTTATTCTAGCATACATTAGTATGAATCATCTATGTTCTGTATATATGGTGTAGTATATGTTCTTATCGTATCTAGTATCTGAAGAATGTAATAGAATCAAAATGAACTCACATAATGTAATACTAAGACATCATCTACTACTATATAAGATGTAGTGATAGGTTGTCATATCATTATTGTCGAGGTATGAGGGTCGGAGGACAGCCAACTTTATCTATGGCTACATAGTTTCTGCTTTGCCTGTCGAATGGCTGCAGGGACTATGTCCTGATCACCATGTCGTACTATAGTTTCTGTCTCGTCAGTCGAATGGCTGCAGGGACTATATGTCCCGATCACCAAGTGTGAGAATGGATGGCTCAGAACACAACCCAAAATTCATTCTAGCATACGTTAGTGTGAATCATCTATGTTCTGTACATATGGTGTAGTATATATTCTTATCGTATCTAGTATCTGAAGAATGTAACAGAATCAAGATGAACTCACATAATGTAATACTAATACATCATCAACTACTATATAAGATATAGTAATAGATTGTCATATCATCATTGCCGAGGGATGAGGGTCGGAGGGCCGTCAACTTTATCTACGGCTACATAGTTTCTGTCTCGCCAGTCGAATGGCTGCAGGGACTATGTCCTGATAACCATGTCGTACCATAGTTTCTGTCTCGCCAGTCGAATGGCTCCAGGGACTATATGTCCCGATCACCATGTTACCAATTAACCAACCAACAAAACTACTTGTTACAAATATCGGCACTATCGGTGCGTTCGAATCAGAGTATCACATTTTTCGGTGTCAGAGAACAAATAATTATTACTAAATTATCAGATTTTTTGGCACTATCGGTGCCCCTGACCAAGCCCTCCCCCCTCCCCCCACACTACCCCTAACCCGAACCCTAACCCTCCACTCCCCCCTGCTCCCCTCCTCCAGCCGCCCCCACCCTCCTGCTCCCCTCCCCCAGCCGCCCACACATACACACCCCTAACCCGAACCCTACCCCTAGCTCCCCTCCCCCAGCCTCCCTCGTCCCCCCTGCCCCACCCTCCAGCCACCCTCCACTTACCTCCGAACCACCCGCATCCCCCTATCCCACCCTCCGAACCACGCGCACCCCCCCAACCACCAACAACCAAAACAGCCGAAGAAAGAGAGACAGAGAGAGAGAGAGAGGGAAGGGAAGAGTACCACGTACCGGAGAGGGAGGAGAGTCGTCGGAGAGAGTGAGAGCGCCGGAGGGGGGGAGGAGAGAGAGTGAGAGAGTAAATGGGAGGAAATGGACCCTAACCCGAACCCAAACCCTAGCTCCCCTCCTCCAGCCGCCGTCGTCCCCCCTGCCCCATCCCCCACTTACCCTCCAACCACCCGCATCCCTCCTGTACCTCCCCCTGAGCCACCCGTACCCCCCCTCAAACCACCAACAACCAAAACAGACGAAGAGAGAGAGAGGGAGAGAGAGATGGAGGGGGAGAGTCACGTACCGGAGAGGGAGGAGAGTCGTCGGAGAGAGTGAGAGTCGTCGCCGAAGAGAGTGAGAGCGCCGGAGGGGGGAAAAGAGAGAGTTGTTTTCCATAAAGAAATTCTCTTTATTTGTTGTATTTCTGGGAAAATTACAACTGTAGGAATCCGATCTAGAAGACGATCGCTTTATCCCTTGGACTATGCGAAAAAGAAAAGCTCTCAAAATTTTGACACTAGATATCAGTATATCTGTACAATGAATGAGAAAAAGAACTCTATTTATAGAGTCAAAAATAATAACTGAAAAGATAACTGTCTTCACAGCCTGTGCCTAGTTAAAAATCATGCAGGATTTAACATACGCAAGGCTGTGAGCAGTTACTGGACGTGGCCTGTAACTGTTGGACACATGGCAATCATGCATGAGTCGTACGCAAGTTACAGGACACGCAGGCGAGAGATCAGTGGCATGGCTGCCACGTACTCCAATTTGATGAAATCCACGCAGACTTGTTGAAGACGAAATCCACGCAAACTCGGTGTAGAAAGCTTCCAAATCCATACAAACTTGGGGCAAGAAGCTTCAGGATCCACGCAGACTCGGGGCAAAGAACTCCAAAATCCATGCAAACTTGAGAAAGAAAACTTCCGAATCCACGCAAACTTGAGGTGAAGAACTCAAAAATATACACAGACTTGAGATAGGACTGCCAGCTGTCTTGATTTGGCATGTCTTTGACTGACACAAAAATCTCTGACAGTGATTACTTTGTCAGTCGCATTAAATGACAAGAAACTCTTTTGTACGCCAACTTGACGAAGGTTAAGTCTTGCTGAAGAAGATTTCGAAAGTCACGCAACAGACGGCGGTGATCTCTCGAGTTCTGTGCATACGTGGCATACGAAGAGACATTCTTCGACTGTCGTGCTGTCAGTCATCATTACTCTCTGACAAATGATGAGCTGTCTCCCAGCGTGATTTATTTATATTGTCTGGATCAACTGAGCGTGACTTTTGACTTTATCCTGATCAACTCAGCGTGACTTTCATTTTTAAAGGTCTACAAAACTTCCTTCAAAGTTTTCGAAAAATGATAAATTATTTCGAAATACTTTGAAATAGAGATGATAAAAATGGAATTAGTCACGCTGATATGACTTCAATGAGAGATTTACTCCGAGATAATTGGACTGTTGGGATTCTGTGCTGTTAGGATCCCGTGCAAATCTCCAAATATCAAGGCAATAATGACTTTGCCGTCATTTAGAATTCTTTATGAGCCTATAAATAGGCCATAGATTACTTCTTTCTTTCTTTACTTGTGTTTGAAAGAGAGAACCCACAGAAGAGAATTTTATCTTCCCCGACGAACTCCTTCTTCCCCGACTTCTTTTTCTCCTTTCTTAGCCGAAATGGCTCCCAAGAAAGCTGATGCTCAGGCCAAGGGGAAAGCCCCCACAACTTCTTCGCGTGCCACTACTGACAGACTTCCTCGACATGAAGTCCCACAAGCTCCTATACATCGTAAGTGATAGGAAAACATGAACTGTTGAAGACGATGAAGATGACCTCCACATAGAATTTTTAGGATCTTTAAAGCAAATAATGAAGTTTCAGAAATATATCCACCCCTTTTTAGGGAAAAGGATATTAACAAAGTATGCCCCCTTTTTAGGGTTAGCCATACTTCACATCTTCGTGTTTACGAAGCTCTGTGTTTCACGCAAAAAGAAACATGGCTTTCATGACTCTGCGTGACTTTTTATTTTGGCAGAAATGTCGATGTTGAAAAAGTCACGCAGCTTCCATGACGACTCTGCGTGATTCTTCATATATTGGCAGAGATGTCAATCGTTGAATTTTTCACGCAGACTTCTGAGAGTCATCTTCTGGATAAATCAGTCTTGATCTGTCAGTGTGTTTTTGTCATCTTCACTTAACTGTGACTCTGGTAATGACGCATGACTTTCATCCTAATCTGTCTGAGCTTTGCGTGAATTAATCATTTGCGTGAATAAATCACTCAACATGTCACAGTAGTATATCCATATGGAGTCTGCGTGACTTTTGAAATTTTCTTCAAAATACTGTAGGACACACATAGACATAGATATATCTGACTTTATCTTCTGTCATTTCCTGTAGTGAACATCCGAAGCGAAGAAGCAGATTTTGAAGGGTGCTTAAGTATCTCATTTAAGCATGATCTATCTCATATAACATTCCCTCAATTTGATCTTCCTGAAGCAAGACTTTCACTGTTAACCAATCAAGACCACACAACCTTACTCTGTTTGATGAATGGACAACCTTTCCAGAGTCTGGATCTGGTGTCCCATAAGAAGCCAGCATTCTTGTTCGGGGATGCTATAGCACAAAAATCTCAGCCAAAGGGCATTAGGGAGAAGGTGTGCTTCTGCTTTGAGGGGGATGTGAAACAACCCATGTATTGGCCAAAGGTTTCCCGGGGCTTGTCAATCATGAGACTTATGCATGCCAGCTATCCGAGAAAGATGTCTTGGTATTTGACAGAATATCAGCAGGCAAAAGCAAGCCGTATTATTTACAGGAAAGAGGGATTTTTTAGTGCCCCGGAGGATCATGTATCAGTATTTCGGGGCCTGAAGCCTGGATGCATACCACCTGAAGACTCAGCCATATTGATGCCGTTTAGGATGCCCATTTTCATAAACGAATTCATGTCCAACAAGAATGCATTCTATCCGACCGATTCGACACCAAGGATGAATGGTCTAATGAATCAGGAGAATGTGAGATGGAGGACTTTAGTCCACTGGGCTTTAGAGAATTTTGAGACTGAGCTGAAGAAGATAAATCTCTATGATGCCATCGTCAATTCATCATACGGCTTTAAACCCAATCCATTCTTATTCCTGGCTTTGGTTGAGAGATACAACCACAAGACGGGGACCTTTATGACCCCAAAAGGAGAGATGGGCTTTGCCCTTCATGAGATGGAACACATTTCACACCTGCCTTCAGGCTCACTGCCATATGAGGAGTACGTTCCCACTACAGAAGAGCTGAATTTTTTGACAGAAAAGAACCCGGAGATGGTACACCTATTTGAAGAGATGATGTGCCATTTTGGCACATGTACTCTATATTACAAGGGTTCCAAAGATGAAGCTGGCAACCATATACAGAAGTGGATGTCATACCTTTTCATGAATCGCGAAAAGGATGAGAAAAAATAAATGAGAAGAGGTGGTATCAGATTCACAACTTTAAACCTCTCTCTGAAAGTGAAATCACTTATTTGCTGGAGAAATACGACTGCAAGGATTTCACCATTACTGAAGATTGGTACGAGTTCAAGGCTGGAACCACTTTCAGTTCTTATGTGAGGCAAAGTGGCAAGAAGCTGTCAAGGAACGGTCATTTGGCCGGATTCCTATCTCTGTGGTTAAGGAGATTTATCGTTCCTGGCTCCAGTTCCTTAGATAGGATACACAGAGGTGTTATCTTCTCAGCGGTGCGCCTTGTGTATGGTTACAAGCTGAATTTATTATCAGCAATGACCTGCAGACTGAATGCAGGTCTTCGGAATTTTGTAACTACCATGCTGTCTGCTCAAAGATTGATGACTGAAGAATTCCCAAGGATAGAGATGCCTTTCACATTTTTATATGGTTGGCTTCTCCTTCATCATGATGGTTTGATACCTCCAGGGGCAGGAGGGAGTAATAGTCTTTTTCTGGAGAAGTATTCTGGAGAGACGTTCTGGAAGGTTCACACTCTTCCAGAATGCAGAAATGTATTGAATAGGGCATCACATTGGTCGATCCAATGTGTCCCTCCACCATCGGGCTATGAAAGTATGCCTTTAAATATGATGGACGGAGATATGGGAAACCAGCTAGATGATGTATCCTTCCAATGGTTGCAGAGGATCCGGCCTTCTCATCTAGTATACCGTCACGAAGAAATGGCATATCTGGAACCATATTTACCCAGCCGTTTTGCCAGACAATTCGGGTATGATCAACTCCATGTTGGGAATGCCACTACTTGTCTATCTGCTCGTGGAGGACTCATCGATGGAGCTCGAGCTTGGAGATATTTTGCGGCTAGAGATACAAAGGTCATATTTTCTATGCCCAATCCTTTGTCTAGCTCGGGGCCAAAGATGCTTTATACTTATGCTCGCTTCTATGTGTCATCAAGCACCTTCAGGCCAAGTTTCAATCTGAAGACCTTTGTTGCAGAGAATGATCCGGCTCCATCGAAGAGGTCAAAGAGGAAAATTATTATTCAACATTTTCCTTCAGAACCCGAGGATGAGACAGCAGAAGTTGATCCTCCTTATGAATTATTCCAGGAAGGAAATTTTCCTGACGAGGTTCTTCCTCCTATATTTATATCTCTTTCTAAAAGGAAGAGAAGTGACGAATCTGAGACCTTCTCCAAGAGGAGTACTAGGTCTCAAACATCCAAGAACAAAAAAAAAGGTGTCTCGGTGACCGCTACTTCATCTTTGGGCGGTATCTCAGTTGATGAAGACGATGCTGCTGATAAGGATGAAGAGACTGATGAAGATGATGCTCCTTTGATAAGGAGGTCAAGAGGGAAGTATGCTAAGAAATCCGTCAGCAAAATTAAGGGCAATAAACTCCTAGAGACGATCATAAGTGGAGGAACTTTGCCGGAAATCGATGAAGCAGCTTCTTCTGATAAGACTGAGTCTGATAATATTCATCCTATAACAGCTTCAACTAAACAGATTGAGGTAGAGTCTGTTCATGCTCAGAAAATGACTGCTCCAACCACAAGTGGAGTAGTTATTGAACCCTCGGAAACGAGGATAATCCCATTTGAACATAGGACTGAAGGCATCATTCAAGCACTGGATGACCAGATTAATTATTCTGAAGAGGAACCAGTTCTGGAAAAAGTTTCAGAACAGCCAGAAGTTCCTGAAACTCGAGCTGAAGAAGACATTTCTGTTACCAGAGGCGATGAAGACGTGCCGACGTCTGTGCTATCAGCTGCTGATGATCTGTTGAAGAATGTTTGCCAAGACATTATTCTTCGGACCGATATTCCAGAAACGACTGAACCGGCAACTAATACTGAACTTGCTATCGTCACTGTTCCAGAGACTCATGAAGATGCAAATATCCTTGATTCTGAATCAGAAGCTCATCCTGAAGGTGAAGAAGAAGAAGAGGTTGAAGGAGGAGAAGACTGGCATGCTGGCACTTCGACTCCTTATGATGAAGATAAAGTGAAAGGGAACAGAATGGAACTTAGTCCTGAACCTGTTCAGTCACCGAACAATGCTTTAGCACCTAGTAATTCTGGAGCTGGAAGCAGCCATATAAAGCAGGTATCGGATACAATCATAGAACGGTTGCGAGAAGAAGCAAGACTCCCTCCACACACCGAATATGAACCCCAGCCAGGTAGAATTTTATTTCAGATTATATTTCTGTTACTTCTTTGCCTTTAAATGCTGATCATATTTTTCTTTAATTGTAGGAACAACTGCAGCAATGAGCTCGACTCATGCTCCGCTTATCCAAGCTGATGCTGATGAAGAGAGTTCACACTTGCCAATTTCTCCTATCGCACATACTTTTGTTTCGAGGATAGAGAATATTCAAGCTTCTTCTTCCATAATGACAGCGACTCCTGGATTTGAGACTGGGCTAGCAAGAACCCTGGGAATGTATCCGGAAATCATTTATTCATATCTAGATACATATTCTAGACGTTTCTTGAAGGATGAAGCTATGCCCTTTTCTGATCTCAGAACTATGGTTAAATTCCCACTGATGGCACTGCGACATGCTGGTTATACATCTCAGTGCATCTTCTTCGAACATCTCCTGGATGAGTTAGAAGTAACTATTCGAAAATACTGGGAGACCAAGAAGGAGGACATTCAATCTTTAACTGTAGCTGAGATTGAGCAACTAGAAAATGAAGTACAATCCCAACAGGAAGCTCTTGAAACATTTCTTGCCTCTTCTACTGAAAAATTGGTAGAAAAGGGCGAAGAAATATTAGCTGTTCGTCAAAGAGTAGAACTTTTAGAAAAAGACAATGCATCCAAGACTGAAGAATTGAAGAAATTGAAAGAGGAATTAGCTCGTCTTCAAGAGCGTATTGCTGTCATGGAAACAGAACAAGCTGAGGTTGCTACGGCTTATATCTCTGAAGCCGAATGTTGTGAGATTCTTCAGAAGGAACGGGAACAGATGCAAGCGGAACAGATTGAAGAAGCCAACCGTCGCCAATCTGCTATCATTACTTTTGATGAACAGAATGTTACAATTGTAGCAGCAGAAAGAGTTAGAAAAACTCATAAAGAGAAACTGAATGTTGTTATAAAGATTAGAAAAACTCATGAAGAGAAACTGAATGTTTTCCATAAAGAAATTCTCTTTATTTGTTGTGTTTCTGGGAAAATTACAACTGTAGGAATCCGATCTAGAAGACGATCGCTTTATCCCTTGGACTATGCGAAGAAGAAAAGCTCTCAAAATTTTGACAGTAGATATCAGTGTATCTATACAATGAATGAGAAAAAGAACTCTATTTATAGAGTCAAAAATAATAACTGAAAAGATAACTGTCTTCACAGCCTGTGCCTAGTTAAAAATCACGCAGGATTTAACATACGCAAGGCTGTGAGCAGTTACTGGACGTGGCCTGTAACTGTTGGACACATGGCAATCATGCATGAGTCGTGTGCAATTTACAGGACACGCAGGCGAGAGATCAGTGGCATGGCTGCCACGTACTCCAATTTGATGAAATCCACGCAGACTTGTTGAAGACGAAATCCACGCAAACTCGGTGCAGAAAGCTTCCAAATCCACACAAACTTGGGGCAAGAAGCTTCAGGATCCACGCAGACTCGGGGCAAAGAACTCTAAAATCCACGCAAACTTGAGGAAGAAAACATCCGAATCCACGCAAACTTGAGGTGAAGAACTCAAAAATATACGCAGACTTGAGATAGGACTGCCAGCTGTCTTAATTTGGCGTATCTTTGACTGACACAAAAAAATCTCTGACAGTAATTACTTTGTCAGTCACATTAAATAATAAGAAACTCTTTTGTACGCCAACTCGACGAAGGTTGAGTCTTGCTGAAGAAGATTTCGAAAGTCACGCAACAGACGGCGGTGATCTCTCGAGTTCTGTGCATACGTGGCATACGAAGAGACATTATTCGACTGTCGTGCTGTCAGTTATCATTACTCTCTGACAAATGATGAGCTGTCTTCCAGCGTGATTTGTTTATATTGTCTGGATCAACTGAGCGTAACTTTTGACTTTGTCCTGATCAACTCAGCGTGACTTTCATTTTTAAAGGTCTACAAAACCCCCTTCAAAGTTTTCGAAAAATGATAAATTATTTCGAAATACTTTGAAAATAGAGATAATAAAAATGGAATTAGTCACGCTGATATGACTTCAAATTTTTTGAAAGTCGGAAAGACTTCACAGTTCTTTGAAAACATCCAAATGAACTTATTAAATGTCATGATGACTCTTCGTTCTCCGAGACTGATTGTATCCAATTTATGGTGGAATATGAACTGTCGGCAAAACTCTGTTATATAAACAGGAAGAAGTTTCATTTTTAATTTTCATCTTACGTCAATATGACGCCAAAGGAGAAAGCTGAGGAAGAAGCACGCAAACTGGGCTTTTGTTCCCATGGTGACCCCACTTTTGGGGTTGAAGAGCCAGAGTCCCTTGTCTTCGAGCTCAAAGATGATCCCTTGCGACTAGCCAAGAATTTCTTGAGCTATTTTGGCTTGGATGGCTCGTCCTCTTCTGATGGGCGCAGCCTCATAGAGCAGCGTGAAATGTTTAAGGCTCTGTTGCACCGCCTAGGAGTTAGGAGCGTAGAAGAACTAGGCACCAAGCTCAGTCGCTCTGGGAAATAGAGCGTGACTTTTATGCTTTTGTTGCACTTTTTGTTTTGTCTTTTGTAAGGCCATCAGTGCCTGTCTTGAAGAAATGAAGTACAATTTCTGTGTTTGATCTGCGTGCTTTTTAATGAAGAATATTAATTAGCACTCTTTGACTGTTTCCAATGTTGTGCTGCTTTCCAAAGCATACGTGTCATTCATTCCACAGTTTACGAGCGCTATTCATGCGGATCTTTTCCAAAAATAGATTTGTACTTTGCCCTTTAAATAGATAGAAGAGTTTCACAGATACTCATCCTCCATTCTTCTTCTTCTTCTCTGAGAATGAAATTTTTTGGAGATTTCATTCTCAAACAGGAAAGCAATGTTTTCTAACGTTCAACTTTTGCGCACTATATCAAACATGAGTTTGCCAATCCTTAGCACCAAACCTGAAGGTAAGTCAGCATAGTACGCGTACTATTTTATTGCTGTTGAAGATAGGCTTTTCATGTATGATTTCTGATTTGAACAATACACGCCTGACCAGCCAGTGCGTGCCAAATGACATTTCTGATTTGAACTATACACGCTTGTCTCTGTTTGATAAATGCACGCTGAATGATTTCTGTTGATCTCTTTGATGCTTTCTGCAGAAGCTTGGCTGACAATTTTCTTCAGAACTGGCATTGAGGATGTGGATGCTGTGGAGAATATCCTGCTAACACCAACATCAGGGAGCTCATGTGCTTTTGACGCACAAATCAAACAACTCAGAACTCTTCGTGGGATAGAAGGGTCTTCCTCAGATGGTAGGAAGAGCCTTTATACACGAGAGTTGGATGGTGGAGTCAACTCTACTACCGAGAAATCGGGTAGTAGAGTTCCTTTCATGGCAGAACTAGGAATTGTATCCCAAGGTTTGGATACATTCCTGTCTTCCTTGAGAGGTTACCCCCCATCAGTTGTATTGGCAGCACCATGACTTCGGGCTGCCAAACTCTGTGGTTCTCCTCTCGTCTCAGAGAGAAGACCAGAGTTTGATTCCTGCTGATCTGGTCGTGACTGAGACCCAGACAGACAAGAACTGCCACCAGTAACGAACCTGACGGAGAAGGTCCGACGGAGAAGATCCAAAGAAGAAGATAGATCTCTATTAGGTTACTGTTGTGGTATAGAATGAAAATCCAAGATTTGTAATAGATTTCCATTATGATTTGTAAGAAAGTCTAAGAAAATGTAATAGACTTTTTTGTGGTGAAATGAGAATGTGAATGATAATTCTTCTATGCTCAATGATTTGTATTTGTGGATGAATTGTGGACATGATAGATAATAAAATCATCTTTTCTGTTTTAGAGTATATAATATTATCAGAGGTATTATGGACGTGATAATATGTAAGAACTCAAAAAGAAAGTAGATTGATTTCTATGCAGAGGTCAAAACATGACAAATTAGTAGATAGATTTGGAATTGATTCAGAGGTTATGAAAACATGATAAATAAAGAATACCCACTTAAGAAATTTGATAGAAGATTTTGAACGGACGAACCGTTAGGAAATGATGAACAGATGAACTGTCGAGTGAATGTATTAAATGAACGGATGAACCGTCAAGTATTAATGAACGGGCGAACCGTCTGATGAACGGATGAGCCGTCAAGTATTAATGAATATGTGAAACGTCGGATAAATGTAACGCTTCACTTTTTGAGGAATTTCTGCCTATAAATATAACAAAAATTTGATAATAACGAACACTTCTACTCCTCGACATAAAAATATCGTCTGGAGAAGCAGCCTCAAAGGAGACTGAGATAGCCTCAAAGGTTCAGAAAGGCACTGAAGAACTCCCTGCTGATCCAGTTCAATTGAAGAAGACGGAAGCAGGCGAAGGTTCGTTTGCTCCCAAGCCACCGAAGGACATTCTGGACTTCTTGCTTGAACCAGGAAGGACTGAAGAAGAAGAAGCCATGAGGATGGCCGCTTGCAAGTTCCTCGTGGGTTCTAGCAAGGAGGTTCTCGGTTCTTTTGCTGATCACGTTTTTGAGATGGACGGCAGTGGACCACGTCCAAATGTAGAAAATGATGATAAAGATCTTCCTTAATATCATGTACCATCGTTCATGATTAAAATAAAATAAAATTTTATTTTTCAAACATGAATTTATCCGATGATTACAAGCATTTACAATTATACATAGTACTTTTTGAGGAATTTGCCATTAATGGGCATCAAAACTTTTCGACCATCCAATTCTGAGAGTTGATAAGCTCCATTTGAGAAAACTCTGCTCACAATATAGGGTCCTTTCTACTTTGCGTCAAATTTGCCCTTGCTCATATGAGTTATAGTCATAGGACGTCTGACTGTTAGAACAAGTTCTCCTTTTTGATACGATCGAACTCTGACCTTTTTATTAAAAGCTCTTGAGATCCTAGCTTGATAGAATTCAATATTCTGTTGAGCAGATAATCGCTTTTCATCCAGAGCTTCTAATTCCTGAAGTCGAAGACGATCATTATTTTCAGCAGTGAGTTCATTAGCGATTGCTATCCTTAAAGAAGGAATTTGAATCTCTAATGGAAGAACAGCTTCGCAACCATACACCAGAGAAAAGGGTGTACATTTAGTAGCATTACGAACTGTAGTACGATAAGCCCACAAACATTCATCAAGCTTGTCACTCCAATTACGTTTGTTAGTGGAGATAAACTTCTTTAGGAGTTTGATGATAGTCTTGTTGAAAGCTTCTGCTAATCCGTTAGCTACCGGATTATATGCGGTAGAAGCCACATTGTTGATCCGGTGATCATCACAGAATCGAATAAATTTTTGACTGACGAATTGTGGTCCGTTATCATGAATAATACGTCGAGGAACACCAAATCTGTAGATGACATGATGCTTAATAAAGCTGATGACATTGGACGTCTTAACTTCAGATAAAGGAATAGCTTCGGCCCATTTGGAGAAGTAATCGGTTATTGCGAGAATAAACCGATGACCTTTTGATGATGGCGGATTGATTGGGCCAATGATATCCATGCCCCAAGTTTCGAAGGGCCATGATGCTACCGTCGGGTGTAGAAATTCCGAGGGTTGATGAATAAAATCTGCATGGATTTGACAAGCTTTACACTTTTTTGCATATTCGATGGCATCAGATACCATAGTGGGCCAATAATAACCCATACGTCGAATACGGTCTTGAAGTTTTGGTCCTGGCTGATGCGCTCCACAGATTCCATCATGTGATTCGCGAATGATTTGTTGAGCCTCGTCGCCGGCAACACATCGAAGAAGTAAACCATCATAGGCTCGACGATATAAGGTCTTTGTTGTATGATTGTAGTAGAATCTGAGTGATCGTCGTCTGATAGATGCTGCTTCACTCGGATCATCCGGAAGAATATCATACAATACGAAATCTAAGAAAGGAAGCCTCCAATCTTTATCCGAATTCTGATTCTCGGTCAAGTTACTGAAGATGAATTCCATGCTGGAATCAGATGAAGATGATATCGATTTACGACTGAATCCAAATCCTCCTATTGTGTTGACGTCATGAGATGTTGATTCTTCAATGTCAACTGGAAGTCCTAGAGTCAAGTTATTTTTAAGATGAAATAATTCTCGATTACGAACAACAATCATTTGTTGCCGTCTGATTGGAATAGCCAGCACCGTCGCAAGATTAGCAAGAGCGTCAGCTTCTGTGTTACATGCTCGTCTAACATGTTCAATGAAGAATTCTTCAAACGAAGAAGCCATAGATATAGCTGCTCTATGATAAGGAACCAGATCTTGATGACGAACTTCATAAGTACCCCTGATCTGATTGACAATGAGTTTGGAGTCTCCATACGCCTCCAAATGTTGAATATTCAGATGTTTAGCGAGTTGAAAACCAATAATTAGTGCATTGTACTCAGCTACATTGTTTGAATACGGCTGATCAAGAGAATATGCTCTTTGGATAGTAAGACCTTCTGGCGATACAAGAACAATTCCAACTCCAGCGATAATATCACCATTAGGACCAATTCTTGATGCTCCATCAAAGAATAGACGCCAAGTAGGATCTTCTTCAGTAATTTGATTTGAATCTAGGACTTCATCTGGGATTTCACCATAGAGTTTTAAATTTTCTGGAATTGAGTGAGCAGCCAGAAAATCAGCTAAAACTTGTCCTTTGACTGATTTCTGAGGAATATAGTGCATGTCATACTGAGCAAGTAGGATTCCCCAGTTAGCCAGTCGAGAATTCAAAACACTGGATTTCTTCATCATGATCTGTATGGGATTGATCCTGAAGATGACATGAATAGTCTGGCCAATGATATAATGACGTGTCTTTTGAACAGCAAACATCAAGGCTAGACATTCTTTTTCGACCGGTGAATATCGAGGTTCAGCTCCGATCATAGTGCGACTGAGATAATAAATGGCTTGTTCATGACCATTTTGGTTCTTTTGAGCGAGTAATGCACCCAATGAATGACTCATTGCTCGAGTATAGAGGAGGAACGGTATTCCTGAGACGGGAGGTACCAATACTGGTGGGCTCATCAGATATTGTTTTATATCATCGAATGCTTTCTGACATTCATCATTCCAGACAAAAGAGACACCTTTCTTCATAAGTTTGTTGAATGGTCTGCAACGTCCTGATAAATTAGAGATGAATCTCCTGATATAAGCGATCCTTCCTTGAAATCCTCGTAGCTCTTTTAAGGTGTGTGGAGGACGCATCTCTTGGATGGCTTTGATCTTCTCGGGATCCACGTGTATACCTTTAGAGGTAATGACGAAGCCGAGAAATTTACCACTAGAGACGCCTAAAAAGGACTTAGTAGGGTTCATCTTTAATTGATGCTTACGCATTAGATCAAAAATAGTCTTCAAATCTTGGATATGATCCTCTTTTTGTCGACTTTTGACTGCAATATCATCAACATAGCATTCGACTGTTTTCCGCAAATGTTCACGGAATATAGTGCTCATAGCTCGCTGATAAGTTGCTCCTGCATTCTTGAGACCGAATGACATAACTGTATAACAGTATGTACCAATTGGCGTTCTGAAAGAAGTGTGTTTTTCGTCATCTGGAAACATTTTAATCTGATTGTACCCAGAATACCCGTCTATAAATGACATTCGTTCAAATCCACAGGTATTATCAACTATGACATCAGTGATTGGTAGAGGGAATTCGTCTTTAGGACATGCCGCATTAAGATCGCGGAAGTCTATGCATACTCTGATCTTGCCAGTCTTTTTAAGAACAGGAACAATGTTGGCTACCCAATCGGGATGTTGTTCCTCTCTAATAAACTCGAAGGTAATGAGCTTATTGACTTCGGCTTCAATTGCATCCATAATGTCTGGACGAAATCGTCGCTGTTGTTGTTTGACTGGTTTAGCATTCGGCAAGATATTCAGTTTGTGACTTGCGATCTGAGGATCAAGCCCTGGCATATCTTCATAACTCCAAGCGAAGACATCGATGTAATCACGGATGAGCTTGATCATGTCTTGTTTATCAGCTTCTGAAAGACTTTCACTGATGAATATTGGTTTGGGGGATCCCTCTTCACCAACATCTATTTGAACAAGTTTATCTTCAGTCGAAGGTTCTTTTTGCTCAAATCGGAATTCCCATTGATTATCTAACCTTTGGGCCCATTGTTTTGATTCAGGTAAGATTTCAAATTCTTCTTCGTCTTCATCACTATCTTCAGAATGGTCAATAGAAACCATATTGGAAGACAGAATGTTGCAGTAGAAGTCCCCGATACTCGTATCGGAATCCCAAGAAGTAGTACTGGAAGAATCAGATCTCTTATCTTCGTCAGATTCAGGATCTTTATGGATAATATTGATGAAAGGAGTAGGAGTAGTATAACCCAATCCGCATTTCGTCCTTCCATATTTCAGAGGAGAAATCCGAACAGGCATTTTTCTTCCTTTCCCATCATTGAGGCCAGTCCTGAAGTCATAGCCCACATTTTTGATGATGTCTCTAGATTGCTGACTATAACGACGTAGTTGTAATCTTCCAGTATCATCATTTTTGTCATCATCTTCTAAATCAGAAGGACTTTGAGGCCCTTTGTAAAAGAATATTGGAATGTCTCCTAGCTTTCTGTTGGGAACTAGAAAGTATGAAGATTGTACAGGTTCTAGAGATACATCTGTATGAACAGTCTGTACAACTCCTATGGTTATTGTGTTCAAGTCATCTAACAGACGTAAATAACTATGAACATAATTACACACATCAACGTACTGCAAAGATGGAGACTTTTCATTAAATATAAAAGCAGGAATATTTACATTGGGAGAAGGCTGAGCCTTAGAGATTTTAGCCAAATCAATAACTAAAGGGGGAGAAGAAGCTTTGTTTCGATTAAGATCGATAACAAATGGCTCAGAAGAGGTGAGCTCCCTTGAAGTTTGAGATAGAAGAGTAGTCCGCCTTCCAACTGGAATTAGCAGAGTATCCTGTGAAGGTACAGGAACTATAGTACGCCCACTAACAGGAATGATCAATGTATTTTGAGTGGATGACTGAGGTGACGGAGAGATCCGTCCACTCACTGGGATGATGAAAGAACCTTCTCCAGAGGGTTTAGAAGATTGTTGTTGAGTAGTTCGACCTTTAACAGTAATTATTAAGGTCTCATTTTGTGCATCTTCTTTCTCCATAGCTTGTATGACCCTTGTATACTCTTCTTTGTACATTCGGGAATCATTGAAATAAGCTTCAACCCCATGGAAGGGATTTATATCAGCAACTTCTTTTTGTACTCTTCCATTGCTATCAATGTATTTAAAACACTGATGAAGAGTAGAGGACACTACATTATTTTCATGAAGAAAAGGCCTCCCCAGAAGAAGATTATAGGATCCCACGATCTCGATCACATAGAAAGTGACTTTAGATCTGAAATCGCCTATCTGAAGCTTCAGATGAATCTTTCCCAAAGGCTCACTTCGGCTTTGATTGAATCCCAAGATAGTAGTAACCGTCTTGGAGAGCTTGTGAAGAGGGATTTTTAGTTCATCCAACAAACTCTTTGGCATTATGCTTATAGCAGACCCGGGATCAATGAGGATACGATCTATCTTCATTGTATCGATATAACCAGTATAGTAGAGAGGCCGATCATGTCGATTATCCTCCAATAGCATATCGTCTTGTGTAAAGGTGATATTTGGAATAATCTCCAGTACACTGTTGCAGTGTAAACAAATGGCAGGTTCCGCATCTGGCTTCTTCAATTGTGCAAGACAAGAGTCAGCTTGAAGAAGTGCTTCACTTAACGTCTCCCGAGTCTCTTTAGAAAGACGTAGAAGTTCAAAAAGGGACATTCTAGCTGGAGTATTAGCAAGCTGAGCTAGAATGTCGAAGTTGTAAGGCTTCTGAAGCCCAAGAGGAGGAGACTTCTTGATTGGTTTATCAAACCGAGCCTGTTGTTTGCCTTTCTCCAGAGCTGTGGGTTTAAGAAGAACAGGTTCAGCCGGTATAATTGAAGGAACAGGTGCAGTAGATGATTCTTCTTCAGGAGGAACATTAGGAGCATCTTTAGCAGCTGGAGGGATATCAGTAAGATCTTCAGGATTCTTAGAATAATCCTTTAGATAAGGTTTCCCCGTTCGAGTAGCACTAACAAGTGCCTCTTTATTATCTTTAGGCTCTGCGTCAGAGGTAGATCCGAGAGAAGTCATATGACATGATTTAATCTTTCCAGACTTCTTGGACTTTCGAGGAGAAGGAGATTCAAAGTCTGCTACTAGATCAGGATGAATCCACATGATTTCTCCAGTCTCCAAAGTGATTGGCATCAATCCTTCAGACTGTGGAGGAGGAACATTCACTATTTCAAGAGTTGCCTTGGGAATAGGAATAATCCTGCTTTCAAGAAATTGAGGAGGAAAGTCTCCAAATTGCATAGAGATGACATTAGAAGTGACAGTCTTCTCTTTTGGAGTAAGAGAGATAGCTCCAGACTTAATCATTTCTTGGATCTTTCCTTTTAGTACATAACATGTACGAATTGTGTGACCCAGCATCCTGTGGTATGGACAGTATTTGGGATGATCTGTCTTTCCAGCTTCATCGGGTTTCTTGATCTCAGGTAATTGTATTTTATTACCTTTCAGCAGACATTCAAAGATTCCAAGGACATCGTCGTCGTCAAAAGAATATTCTTCTTTGGGGCGAAGTGTTCTGGATTGTTGAGTTGTAGAGGCAGGAGTTTGAACATTTGATGCATCCTTGCTCTGAAGATTAACTTCTAGAGTTTCTTTTCCCTTGCGAGCATTATTTTTATTGTTAGTACCTTGACCTGTTTCTTTAGGAGTCATCTGTACTCCTAAACCTTTGAAGGTTTCAGCGCTAATTTCTGCAGCTTTGGCACTGACTATGAAGGAAGGCCAGTCTTGAAATTGGGTGGACCCTGTCCATATGCTGATGATTGGCAACAAGTTTGATTTGCATGTATCAATGGTGACAGCATCAGGAGTTCCAAGAGGCATCTTCAGAGCTTCTCTTTGAAACCGTTCAATGTATTCCTCTGTAGATTCATTATTTTTCTGCTTGATTCTAATAAGAGCAGACATAGTCATGTCGTTGAGCCCTTCATAGAACCGTTCAAGAAATATCTGTTTGAAACCAGCAAATGAGGTAATGCACCCATCTGGGAGACTTCTATACCATTCATAAGCTGTACCCTTGAGACATCCAATGAATACCCGAGTAAGGAGGGCATCACTTGGTTGCAATTGATCAGTCATCACTTCAAAGTGATTAATAAACTGACTTGGAGAAGTGGTTCCATCATAGAATGAGATAGTAGGAGGCTTGTATTTGGGAGGATACGATACTTGCTTCCACTCTATCGGATAAGGTTGCTTGATGCCTAACCTTTGTAATCCATCCTTCTGTTTGAATGCTTCGAATTGAGTTTTGAGATTCCTCAATTCCTCATTGACAACTCCAGAAGATTGTGGAGTGGTAGCTTATAGAGAATAGTTGGGAGGAGGAACAGCATTGTAAGCACTACCCCCAGCTCCAGAGAGACTAGGATTTGGTTGAGCTGGTCCAGGAGTATTGGATTGTACTGCTGGAGGAACTTGTACTGGACTTATATCAGTATCAACTGGCATAGCATCTGGTACAGTCTGTCGATTTTGTAATTTAGCTGTCATGAGTTCATACATTGACTTCATTGTGTCAGTCATAGACTTTATTTGCTGTTCCAAAGAAGCAATTCTTTGGTCCTGAGGAGTTACTGAAGAAGAAGGTTCATTGTTCAACTCAGTATTCCCATCCACCATATATGTCGTGACTGTACGAGGGATTATTGATGAATTAGTGGATGTTGTATGTTCTGAATCACTACTTCGTGCATCAAAGTCATTTAGAGGAGAACTACCCCCAGTAGGAAGAGGTGGGAAGTTAGATTCTCTCAGAAATTCAGAATCAATTTCAGAGATCAAATTTCTTTGACTAGAGGCTAGGGCTCTTGCTCTGGTATTTCTGTATACTCCATCTGGACTATCAGTTCTATCCCCAGTATCTCGAGAAGTCATGTTGACAGAAGCAAACAAAGGCTCATCTTCATCAGGCATAGGTTCACACTGAATTCGATTGAAGACAGATTGTCATTTAGTTTGACATCTGCATTGCATTGTGACTCTCGGCTGGAAGTCACATTCATGATCACCATGGTCTCGAACCATTGATTGACATCTGCACTGAATTATGACTCTTGGATAGAAGTCACATTCAGCATGTTCTTTTGACATAGAATTACTCCTTCTCTTCTGTTGAAGATGTTCTCGTAAATCTGTTTGTGAAGATTGAGGAGTATATTTCCTGTTCTTGGGTCTTGATGGCTCTTGATTATACAGAGAGTGATTAATATGAGCCACATAATTTCTTGCATACTCTGCATCTGGATCTTTTATTTTCATATCCAATTGGTATGGTTTCTTTACACCAGAAGTGCTAAGTTTTGTTCTTAGATCAGTGAAAGGTAATACATTAATTTTGGAAACATGGAGTTTTCCTTCCATTGATCTGGATATTTGCAGAGAAGGAAGAGTTGAACCACCCCTTTGATTAGGAGTTGGTAACAGACCCTCTTTAATGGACAGATTCTGTGCCCAATTTGAAGAAGTCATAAAAGAAGACATTGTGGAATGTTTCTTCTTAGACTCATTCAGAATTTGAGACATAGAATGTCCAGAAGGAAGAATAGTCAAAGGACTATCTCCTTTCCTTTGACTAACAAGATTGTCAGTCAAAGCTGTTCCTGAAGTAAAAACTACAAGAGCAGAAGAAACAACTAAAGAGTTATTCCTTTTCGAAGGGACTTTGTGTGGAAGAGGACCCCCAGTTTTAGTAGAACTTGGTAAAGAAGAAGAGATAGCTAAGGAGCTATTCTTCTCTGATGAAATACACGCTGAAACAGACTTGGTTAAAGAACCAGAGCTGTTAGTGTGACTTTTGATTTTAGAATTACACGCTGGAACAGATTTGGCTAAGGAGCCAGTACTGTCAGCGTGACTGTTAAATGTGGAATTGCACACTGGAATAGATTTGGTTAAGGAGCCA
Organism: Iris pallida; assembly: GCA_029216955.1. Lineage (NCBI taxonomy): Eukaryota > Viridiplantae > Streptophyta > Magnoliopsida > Asparagales > Iridaceae > Iris > Iris pallida. Next base: position 717,365 of record JANAVB010011998.1, on the reverse strand, counting down.
GTACTGTCAGCGTGACTTTTAGAATTGAATTTGCACGCTGGAACAGATTTGGCTAAGGAGCCAGTACTGTCAGCGTGACTTTTAGAATTGAATTTGCACGCTGGAACATATTTGGCTAAGGAGCCAGTACTGTCAGCGTGACTGTTGAATGTGGAATTGCACACTGGAATAGATTTGGCTAAGGAGCCAGTACTATCAGCATGACTTTTGGTCACTGTCATCTTCGAGCGCACAAGAGTGTGCATGCTTGCAGTGGGGTTCTTGCCAGTGTTAGGAGTAGACACTGTGGCAGAGACTTCACCATTGACTGCCAACTGATTCTTAGGGATATAGACAGAGTGTCCCTTCGACTTGGCAGTAGTGATGGAGGCTGGAGTGGGCTTGCCACCCTTAGCCCGCTGCATTTCTTCATAGGCGAGTTGATCGAATTTGATCGTCATCACCTTCTTCGTCGAGCCGACTGACGAAGTGTCACATTGAGTTGTTGCCATCTTAGAAGAGGAGATGGTTTTCCCCAGCAGAGTCGCCAATTTGTTTTCCATAAAGAAATTCTCTTTATTTGTTGTGTTTCTAGGAAAATTACAACTGTAGGAATCCGATCTAGAAGACGATCGCTTTATCCCTTGGACTATGCGAAGAAGAAAAGCTCTCAAAATTTTGACAGTAGATATCAGTGTATCTATACAATGAATGAGAAAAAGAACTCTATTTATAGAGTCAAAAATAATAACTGAAAAGATAACTGTCTTCACAGCCTGTGCCTAGTTAAAAATCATGCAGGATTTAACATACGCAAGGCTGTGAGCAGTTACTGGACGTGGCCTGTAACTGTTGGACACATGGCAATCATGCATGAGTCGTGTGCAAGTTACAGGACACGCAGACGAGAGATCAGTGGCATGGCTGCCACGTACTCCAATTTGATGAAATCCACGCAGACTTGTTGAAGACGAAATCCACGCAAACTCGGTGTAGAAAGCTTCCAAATCCACGCAAACTTGGGGCAAGAAGCTTCAGGATCCACGCAGACTCGGGGCAAAAAACTCCAAAATTCACGCAAACTTGAGGAAGAAAACTTCCGAATCCACGCAAACTTGAGGTGAAGAACTCAAAAATATACGCAGACTTGAGATAGGACACACACACACACACACACATATATATATATATATATATATATATATATATATATATATATATATATATATATATATATATATATATATATATATACATATTTATCTACATACCACTCAAACACACACACACACACACGCATATATATATATATATATATATATATATATATATATATATATATATATATACCACTCTAGTTAGAAAATCCCCAAATAAAACTTCTAACCTAGATTTTTAGGAAATCTACAAATTCTAGGGACAAAGTATGTAGAATTCTCTCCTCTATCATTATTGTGAAGGCAATAAATGGTAAAGAGGAATAAATAGGGAATTAATGAGCTTACCTAAGCTTGGTTGCTTGAGGAAGAAAGAAAACTTGAAGAAATGAATGAAGTTTGAGAGAGAGAGAGTGTTACTTAGTGGAGACGAAAAGGGGGGCTCCTATATGTGGCCGGCCAAGTGGGGGGGGGGGGGGTTATTGGGTTTGGGTTGGATCCAATAGCCCTCCAAACCCATTAGACTTAGGTTGGGTTCGGTTTGTTTCGGTTTGGTTCGGTTTGTTTCTAATTAACCAATTAAGTCTCTAAAATGACTAATTAAGCCATGGAAGTTGGGTTTATGATTTCTAACCTAATTATGATGGTATGTGGGCCAAGTCCAGCTAGTATGTGGGTCCCACTAGGGTCCAGGCAACCCGGATCTCCAACTTGAGTCCGAATTGGATAAAATTCAAACCAAACCAAATAAATCCCAAAAAAATCACATAAAATAAATAAAAATTCCTAAAAATTATAAAACTTGAAAAATGACGAAAATATCCCTAATTCGAAAACTGGAGGTGACACCGACAAACTATTTACGTCGCTGATATGTCGCTATTTGGATTTAGCGACGGAAAAACGACTTTTAGCGATGGATTCCGCCGTCGCTAAAAGCCTATTTTTTTTGTAGTGTCTCTCTGCCTTTTTGGTAGATAACTTTTTTTCCTCTTCTTTCTTCTTTTTTTGTAAAATTTAATTTTAAAACTATGGATACTACTGATTCTAACCACCCTTACGGAGGTGATTCAGAACAGAATTTTGATTACTACGCTGATTTATTTGAAAATAATCATATTCCATATTCTGGCCACAGACACAAGTGTTACCTCCTTAATTTAGGAGCATGGCTACAAACATTGTAACTAGAGAGAAATCGGTTTTATGGCAATATTATGAAAAAATATATGTCATTGATAGTGATGGCACACTGGTTTTAGATCCCAAATCAAAAATCAATTGCTAAAGCTGTACAGTGTAAGAAATATAAGAAAATATTTAAGTGAAAAAAGAACGATGACACAGGCACATTGAAAAGACACTGTAACACTTGTCATGGTAAGGACACACTGCAAGCTAGGCAGTCACAGATAAGCATCGGTCCACAAGGATCTTCTGTAGGTAATTTTATTTATTCTGATGCTCGTAACAAAATCGAGCTAACCAAATTTCTTATTTGTGATGAACAACCTTTAACATTCGGAGAGAGTGATTTGTATTACAAGTATGTCAGTACTACTCTTAACCCATGTTTTAATAAAGTTTCTAGATCGGAGGATATCAAAATCTTTCTAAAGGAAAGGACAGCTTTAAAGAAAAGCTTCGTAAATATTAGTAAGTTTGCTCTAGCTTTTGATATATGGACTACAAAATAAAACTATGCTTTTATTTGTATCACGGCACATTATATAGATGAAAAGTGGATGCTGCAAAAACGTATTATTTGTCTACGGCCTTTGGATTTCCACATACCGATTCTATAATTGGTGGTGCCATCATGCAATTTTTATGTGAATATCACAATAAATTTTTTTCCAACGTACTGCAAAGGAAGAAACAAAGACAATCTTCCCTACCAACTCAGGAACTATCGTTATATTTAAATTCTTATGAAGAATATGACAAAACTCCAACTTATTTTTCCATTTCAGAATGATAGAAAAGACATGAAAACACGTACCCTATATATACTTTATTCTATAGCACGCGACATATTAATGGTCTCATTGTCCATGGTAGCATCGAAATCTTGTTTTAGTACAGGTTCTAAGATACTGAGCAAGAAGAGGACCAGGACGCTGCCGGATATCTTGGAAGCTTGCATCTACGTTCAAGAACATATTTATGGTGGAGTAATAGAGCTCATGGAGTATAACTTAATAACAAATTTAATACAATCATTGCAATGAAAGGGAACTCATTCGAACCAGACAGGCTCAGGTAAAATCTACAATGGAAGATAGTTCATGTAACTAATTCCAATTGTATGGGATAATTGCTTTACAATCATTTCTATACTCTTAAATGTTGCATATATATATATATATATATATATATATATATATATATATATATATATATATATATATATTTCCCCTTGTAATACTTGGTGCATCAGTCTCACATCAAAGGGAAATACAAGATGCATAAGTTATAAGTTTCTAGTGCATAATTAGTTTGTATGTCTATTTTTATGATATACAGATAATTATGTACATTGGTCATCCATTGGATTGCTCAAATTGTAAGATTATGGCATTCAATCGCCACATAAAATTACATCCTTTAAATGATCTTGTGAGTGACATGAATATGTTTTTATTGTTACTTATATTGCGCTAGTTGGTCAATACAGCTTTTGAAAGTCATTCAAATATTTTCTGATAATTTTACTTGTTATGTTTATGATAATATGCTTAGTTGGAGGACAATTCTATGTGAATTCATCTTTTCATTTTAGGTCCAAATATATATATATATATATATATATATATATATATATATATATATATAATATATATATATATATATGGTTATGTATATATATGGTTATGTATATTGTTGTATTAAAGTGATATTCTTCGCAGGTTAGCTTTGCATGTTTGAATCATATTATCACAATATTAGAATTTCTAGTTAGTAAGAAATCACAATATTGTTTTGTCATAATATTTAAATTATGTTAGGCAAACGTTTGTTTGCATATAATCTGTGATATTTTAATTCTTTTGATTCATTCAAACTATTAGTCAAAAGAAAATAGTTTAGTGATATTGCAAATTCCTATAAATCTAAAGTTTTAAAAGTTGAGATAATTTTGGGTACAAGCCGAAAGGGTCTTCTGTCAACCGGGCGCAAATAGCTCTAAGCGACACGGTACTTAAGCTTCCCCAGTGGATCACCGCTAGCTGGGAACCGACCCCTACAGCTAACCCAAACTAATCAAAACTTGATAAACTAAAGATTGTTAAGGTCAATTAAAAAAAATCACTTAAACTATTATTCTAGTACTTTAGACTATCATTTTTGTAAATATGATTAGTAAAGATGAATCATCTAGTATCAAGCCTAAAATTTACTTGATCTTACTTTACGAGTTTTGGTTTATTATCCATCAGCATTTGATAGTATCACACATATGTTAAATGATTCTAAATAACACTGAGTTTTATTTAGAAGTAACCAAATCATATAGATCAATCAAACCTAAAACTTCTAAGAAATTAGATTACCATTGCTTTCAAAGAATTTTTAGTGCTTTATCTAAGTCATTATATGACGTATTCTCAGAGATATAAAAGCACTAAAGAACACTAAGATGCAATGGAAGAAGAAGAGAATTCACTCGCGGGGCAACTTCGATACTCATAAGATGATTGGTCCATGTGACAAACTATCATAGCTAGGAGTATCATAGATTCTGAAATCTTTAAATAGAGATTGTGCTGAAGCTAAATAGCTCAGACACTATATTATGCATATATATAACTTTATATACATGTCATTTTTATGATAATTATTGTGCTAAAGAACTGCTAAAGCATGATTCTGTGAATTCTAAGATGAACAGGTACTTGCAGCTGCGCTTCAATGCATTACAAGAGCCTAAAAAATGTGATTCTTGACTATAAAAGTCATAAAAGAACTTTGCAGATCTCTTGACGAAGAGTCTGTTTACTCTTGACGAAGAGTTTCTAGGATATTAATCCTAGTATCATCGAGGGGGATGGGGTTAAGCCCATAGTATAGTCACCAGCAGTGGCAACCCAACCGAGTCTGACTGGAGATCCCAAGAAGCCGGTTCAATGGGTAGGAACAAGCTGGACTAGGTGACTATTATGGAACACTGACCTGAGATTAAATTCTCTTTAAAATAAAAGCCCAGGAGGCTGTACATGTGTACATTCATACCTCATCCCTATGGTGACAGTGTTCCTTTTGTGATATGGATAGGTTGAGTTTAAACTCTTAATAAGTCCAAGCATGATATGCAGGGTTGATTCCTATCACCAACCCTTAAGGACTTACCTATATGAGAGGTCGTGAGGGCCACGACTATAGGACAGGGCAATCCTAGACAACTCTCATGAATGAGTAAAAGTGCGCATGGCCAATCAAACGCGCCACCCGATAGACCCAAGCACCTCTAGCGTACTATGTGTGCTATTTTCTGAATCTGGTTCAAGAAGACTGATTCAAGGCGTAGTCCATCAAGTTCTTCTTCAGACAAAGACAATAGTCACTACGTGAGATTCAAGGTTGTAGTCCATCTCATCTATGCATAGTATATACTTGTCCAGAAATTCTCTATTTCTTCTGTTTCGAAAATTGATTTTTGGGGGGGATTGTTGTATACAGCTGCTGCTGTATTAAAGGAAAAATTAATTTTCTAAACATTTTTCTTCACCTTCAATGTTTGAACGTTGGAAATTCTATTCCAATTAAATTCTCCAACGGTTGGCTTGGGCACATCAATGGGTATTGATTTCATTTCTTAACTCACACTAAATCCTATTTATTTCTCTAAACTATATGCTTACACTAATATATATACACATCTATTCCTTTGTTGATAAGATGGGAAAATCTTCCATTCACAAAAAATATCTCCATTTTTTTCGCACTTCTGTTCGTCCTCTTTGTGCTCTGGACAAGGGCTAAGTCAGGGTCAATCTCCCCGAGTTGTGTGCGACAACGGGATACCGGTAGAGCGGGGGTTTTACCACTAGGAGCATTCGAAAAAAGTCTGCACATAGACCCGGATCAACTCTTAGGGCAGTGCTTCGTGCGCGACTTCCTCGGAGGCCGGTAACTTTAATTTTTATTTATTTGTTTGCAGATTATTAGAGAAGAAAATCAAATTTATTTAACAATCTAAGAGTTGAACCTTGTTGGCGGCAACAAAAGTGGTCCATGTTCATTACCATTTTCCGGTTTTAGAATATTTACTGTGCCAACTGAAATAATGTGGCTCTCATTTGCTTCCGTTGATAAGCATGCTACTTCCTTCCTCATCGTACCATCTTAGGTCGAGCTTGTTAGGTTCTTTCCATTTTCAATGTTGATGGCAGTAATCGTTTTAGTAGAATTTTTTTGTTGGTTCATTACGAGGACATGTGCTTCAACAATGTGAAGTTTGCTAGCAGTCTTAGCACACATGTTCTTGATGCTTGTAGGCCCGCCGTTGCGCTTTGACACGGCCTCCTTAAGCATTTTCATCTCTCTCTCCCTCCTTGTTACTGCTGTGAGAATCTATTCTCTTTATGGCATTGTTGCACATTTTTCAAGGAAAATAAAAAAATAAAATCTTCATTACTCCTAATTTCTGACGTTTAAGATCCTTAATTTTTATTTATTGGACATTCATTTTACAAACGGTAATTTGTTTAATGAATCTTCAAAGCTATGTTTATTAACTTCTTAATTCGAATTCATTGTATATTAATCTTTAGCTATTGGTTGGGTGTATTTATATATGCAAATTGTTGGTGTGTATAGAGAGTAGAGAAAAAAGAGAGTCGTGTGGTCGGGTTCTTGCACTTGTCTAAATGTTGATGTTTATACGGTTCTCTCTCGTTTAAAACTCTCAATTCTAGCTTCATTTGAGCTAATCAGCAAGCCATGCAACTTTTTCCAAACAAGACCTGCAGTCTTTGACATTCAGTTTCCATTTTGCAATTTTTGTTTACATCATCCAAGTGTTGCTTGTTTGTTACTTCAGCAGACCTCAAGCTCAGGTTTTCTTCTTCATTGTGAATCTCAAGCTCCTTGGGGACAACATGGAGTTCATATTTCAAAGAACTATTTTTCCTCTCACATGTCTGTACATCATTCTTCATCATTTCAATCTCAGCATCCACCTGAGATTTCTCATCACTAATCTTCATCAACAAGTTGGAACGTTCTTGAAGAGATCTTGAGAGCGCAACATTTTCAGCAGAGGACCTTAGTAGTTCTTGCTCAAAGTCCATGATTTTGCTTCCAGCTCAGTCTTGGCATTTTCCCCTTTGTTTTTTTTTTTTTTTTGTTTTGTAAAAACCACATCATGTAGCGTTTGCTCATCTTCTTCTTTCACATTCCTTACCTCATCATGCATTCTTTCAGAGCATCATCAAGATGAGATGCTCGATCTTCAGCATGCAGTAAAGCTTTTGCATCATAAAGGATTCTAGTTGAGTTTTTAAAGCTAATGCTTCTTCTCGAGACTACTTCTGCTGCAACTTTAGCATGTCGTATATATCTTTTGTAGTCATCTCTGATTGGGATGAGGATACTTATCATTTAAATCAGAGATTTTTCTATCTAAGTCGTCACTCTGGTCCTCCAGTTGAGTTAGATGGCATAAGACTCCAAATTTGCACATATTTTCCAATTTTATAAACCAAACGTCCTGAGCGGACAATTGAAGGTGTAATATATTTAACTATATATTCAGTTTTGGAAGATAAGAGTTTTCCATTAAATTTGTTTATATACATTTCATGAAGAGATCTATGGTTTGTGTTTGATTTTTTTTTTTTTTTTGTCTATCATCTTTCGTAAGGCTATATACACATCCAGATGCAAAACCGACTATCTTAGTAATTTATCTATATTCACTGTCTTTGCTATAATGAAATGTTATGAACATATTTATGGTGGAGTAATAAAGCTCATGGAGTATAACTTAATAACAAATTTAATACAATCATTGCAATGAAAGGGAACTCATTCGAACCAGACAGCTCAGGTCAAATCTACAATGGAAGATAGTTCATGTAACTAATTCCAATTGTATGGGATAATTGCTTTACAATCATTTCTATACTCTTAAATGTTGCATATATATATATATATATATATATATATATATATATATATATTTCCCCTTGTAATACTTGGTGCATCAGTCTCACATCAAGGGAAATACAAGATGCATAAGTTATAAGTTTCTAGTGCATAATTAGTTTGTATGTCTATTTTTATGATATACAGATAATTATGTACATTGGTCATCCATTGGATTGCTCAAATTGTAAGATTATGGCATTCAATCGCCACATAAAATTACATCCTTTAATGATCTTGTGCGTGACATGAATATGTTTTTATTGTTACTTATATTGCGCTAGTTGGTCAATACAGCTTTTGAAAGTCATTCAAATATTTTGATAATTTTACTTGTTATGTTTATGATATATGCTTAGTTGGAGGACAATTCTATGTGAATTCATCTTTTTCATTTTAGTCCAAATATATATATATATATATATATATATATATATATATATATATATATATATAATATATATATATATTTATATATATATATATATAATGGTTATGTATATGGTTATGTATATTGTTGTATTAAAGTGATTCTTCGCAGGTTAGCTTTGCATGTTTGAATCATATTATCACAATATTAGAATTTCTAGTTAGTAAGAAATCACAATATGTTTTGTCACAATATTTAAATTATGTTAGGCAAACGTTTTGTTTGCATATAATCTGTGATATTTTAATTCTTTTGATTCATTCAAACTATTAGTCAAAAGAAATAGTTTAGTGATATTGCAAATTTCTATAAATCTAAAGTTTTAAAAGTTGAGATAATTTTGGGTACAAGCCGAAAGGGTCTTCTGTCACCGGGCGTAAATAGCTCTAAGCGACACGGTACTTAAGTCTTCCCCAGTGGATCACCGCTAGCTGGGAACCGACCCCTGCAGCTAACCCAAACTAATCAAAACTTGATAAACTAAAGATTGTTAAGGTCAATTAAAAAAAATCACTTAAACTATTATTCTAGTACTTTAGACTATCATTTTTGTAAATATGATTAGTAAAGATGAATCATCTAGTATCAAGCCTAAAATTTACTTGATCTTACTTACGAGTTTTGGTTTATTATCCATCAGCATTTGATAGTATCACACATATGTTAAATGATTAAATAACACTGAGTTTTATTTAGAAGTAACCAAATCATATAGATCAATCAACCTAAAACCTTCTAAGAAATTAGATTACCATTGCTTTCAAAGAATTTTTAGTGCTTTATCTAAGTCATTATATGACGTATTCTCAGAGATATAAAAGCACTAAAGAACACTAAGATGCAATGGAAAAGAAGAGAATTCACTCGCGGGGCAACTTCGATACTCATAAGATGATTGGTCCATGTGACAAACTATCAGCTAGAGTAGGATTATGAAATCTTTAAATAGAGATTGTGCTGAAGCTAAATAGCTCAGACACTATATGCATATTATAACTTTATATACATGTCATTTTTATGATAATTATTGTGCTAAAGAACTGCTAAAGCATGATTCTGTGAATCTAAGATGAACAGGTACTTGCAGCTGGCTTCAATGCATTACAGAGCCTAAAAAAATGTGATTCTTGACTATAAAAGTCATAAAAGAACTTTGCAGATCTCTTGACGAAGAGTCTGTTTATCTTGACGAAGAGTTTCTAGGATATTAATCCTAGTATCATCGAGGGGGATGGGGTTAAGCCCATAGTATAGTCACCAGCAGTGGCAACCCAACCGAGTCTGACTGGAGATCCCAAGAAGCCGGTTCAATGGGTAGGAACAAGCTGGACTAGGTGACTATTATGGAACACTGACCTGAGATTAAATTCTTTAAAATAAAAGCCCAGGAGGCTGTACATGTGTACATTCATACCTCATCCCTATGGTGACAGTGTTCCTTTTGTGATATGGTAGGTTGAGTTTAAACTCTTAATAAGTCCAAGCATGATATGCAGGGTTGATTCCTATCACCAACCCTTAAGGACTTACCTATATGAGAGGTCGTGAGGGCCGCGACTATAGGACAGGGCAATCCTAGACAACTCTCATGAATGAGTAAAAGTGCGCATGGCCAATCAAACGCGCCACCCGATAGACCCAAGCACCTCTAGCGTACTATGTGTGCTATTTTCTGAATCTGGTTCAAGAAGACTGATTCAAGGCATAGTCCATCAAGTTCTTCTTCAGACAAACAATAGTCACTACGTGAGATTCAGGTTGTCCATCTCATCTGTGCATAGTATATACTTGTCCAGAAATTCTCTATTTCTTCTGTTTCGAAAATTGATTTTTGGGGGGGATTGTTGTATACAGCTGCTGCTGTATTAAAGGAAAAATTAATTTTCTAAACATTTTTCTTCACCTTCAATGTTTGAACGTTGGAAATTCTATTCCAATTAAATTCTCCAACGGTTGGCTTGGGCACATCAATGGGTATTGATTTCATTTCTTAACTCACACTAAATCCTATTTATTTCTCTAAACTATATGCTTACACTATATATACACATCTATTCCTTTGTTGAGAGATGGAAAAATCTTCCATTCACAAAAAATCTCTCCATTTTTTTCGCACTTCTGTTCGTCCTTTTTGTGCTCTGGACAAGGGCTAAGTCAGGGTCAATCTCCCCGAGTTGTGTGCGACAACGGGATACCGGTAGAGCGGGGGTTTTACCACTAGGAGCATTCGGAAAAAGTCTGCACATAGACCCGGATCAACTCTTAGGGCAGTGCTTCGTGCGCGACTTCCTCGGAGGCCGGTAACTTTAATTTTTATTTATTTTGTTTGCAGATTATAGAGAAGAAAATCAAATTTATCTAACAATCTAAAGTTGAACCTTGTTGGCGGCAACAAAAGTGGTCCATGTTCATTACCATTTTCCGTTTTAGAATATTTACTGTGCCAACTGAAATAATAGTGGCTCATGCTTCCGTTGATAAGCATGCTAACTTCCTTCCTCATCGTACCATCTTAGGTCGAGCTTGTTAGGTTCTTTCCATTTTCAATGTTGATGGCAGTAATCGTTTTAGTAGGAATTTTTTTGGTTGGTTCATTACGAGGACATGTGCTCAACAATGTGAAGTTTGCTAGCAGTCTTAGCACACATGTTCTTGATGCTTGTAGCCCGTCGTTGCGCTTTGACACGGCCTCCTTTAAGCATTTTCATCTCTCCCTCCGTTGTTACTGCTGTGAGAAATCTATTCTCTTTATGGCATGTTGTACGTTTTTCAAGGAAAATAAAAAAATAAAATCTTCATTACTCCTAATTTCTGACGTTTTAAGATCCTTAATTTTTTATTTATTGGACATTCATTTTACAAACGGTAATTTTTTAATGAATCTTCAAAGCTATGTTTATTAACTTCTTAATTTGAATTCATTGTATATTAATCTTTAGCTATTGGTTGGGGTGTATTTATATATGCAAATTGTTGGTGTGTATAGAGAGTAGAGAAAAAAGAGAGTCGTGTGGTCGGGTTCTTGCACTTGTCTAAATTTGATGTTATACGTTCTCTCGTTTAAACTCTCAATTTCTAGCTTCATTTGAGCTAATGCAAGTCCAATGCAACTTTTTCCAACAAGACCTGCAGTCTTTGAAATTCAGTTTCCAATTTTGCAATTTTTGTTTACATCCTCCAAGTGTTGCGTGTTTGTTACTTCAGCAGACCTCATGCTCATGGTTTTCTCTTCATTGTGAATCTCAAGCTCCTTGGGGACAACATGGAGTTCATATTTCAAAGAACTATTTTTCCTCTCACATGTCTGTACATCATTCTTCATCATTTCAATCTCAGCATCCGCCTGAGATTTCTCATCACTAATCTTCATCAACAAGTGGAACGTTCTTGAAGAGATCTTGAGAGCGCAAATTTTCAGCAGAGGACCTTAGTAGTTCTTGCTCAAAGTCCATGATTTGCTTCCAGCTCAGTCTTGGCATTTTCCCACTTTGTTTTTTTGTTTTTTGTTTTGTAAAAACCACATCATGTAGCGTTTGCATCTTCTTCTTTCACATTCCTTACCTGCATCATGCATGCTTTCAGAGCATCATCAAGATGAGATGCTCGATCTTCAGCATGCAGTAAAGCTTTTGCATCATAAAGGATTCTAGTTTGAGTTTTTAAAAGCTAATGCTTCTTCTCGAGACTACTTCTGCTGCAACTTTAGCATGTCGTATATATCTTTTGTAGTCATCTCTGATTGGGATGAGGATAACTTATCATTAAATCAGAGATTTTTCTATCTAAGTTCGTCACTGGTCCTCCAGTTGAGTTAGATGTGCATAAGACTCCAAATTTGCACATATTTTCCAATTTTATCCAACGTCCTGAGCGGACAATTGAAGGTGTAAATATTTAACTATAATTCAGTTTTTGGAAGATAAGAGTTTTCCATTAAATTTGTTTATATACATTTCATGAAGATGATCTATGGTTTGTGTTTTGATTTTTTTTTTTTGTCTATCATTTTTCGTAAGGCTATACACATCCATGCAAAACCGACTATCTTAGTAATTTATCTATATTCATTGTCTTGCTATAATGAAATGTTATGAACATATTTTGGTGGAGTAATAGAGCTCATGGAGTATACTTAATAACAAATTTAATACAATCATTGCAATGAAAGGGAACTCATTCGAACCAGACAGGCTCAGGTCAATCTACAATGGAAGATAGTTCATGTAACTAATTCCAATTGTATGGGATAATTGCTTTACAATCATTTCTATACTCTTAAATGTTGCATATATATATATATATAATATATATATTAATATATATATATATAGATATTATATATATATATATTATAATTTCCCCTTGTAATACTGGTGCATCAGTCACATCAAAGGAAATACAAGATGCATAAGTTATAAGTTTCTAGTGCATAATTAGTTTGTATGTCTATTTTATGATATACAGATAATTATGTACTTGGTCATCCATTGGATTGCTCAAATTGTAAGATTATGGCATTCAATCGCCACAGAAATTACATCCTTTAAATGATCTTGTGAGTGACATGAATAGTTTTTATTGTTACTTATTTGCTAGTTGGTCAATACAGCTTTTGAAAGTCATTCAAATATTTTCTGATAATTTTACTTGTTATGTTTATGATAATATGCTTAGTTGGAGGACAATTCTATGTGAATTCATCTTTTTCATTTTAGTCCCAAATATATATATATATATATATTATATATATTATCTTATATAGAATATATATATATATATATATATATCTATATATATATATA
>JANAVB010011998.1:505000-628053 GCA_029216955.1 Iris pallida | reverse complement strand
TAAGTATGTATGTGTGTGTATATATAATATATATAGGTATTTGTGTGCATGTGTATATACATAAATATATATGTTGTGTATATAGATATATATCTATATATAGATTATAATATATAACAGCCCATAGTGAGAGAGGCCATCAGCCATTCCCCACCCCACAGCCCATTCGGGCTAAGCCAGCCCAGGCTAGCAGCCCGGCCCAGCTAGCCCCAAGGCCCAGCAGTACAGGCCCGGTCCAAAAGGCCCGAGCCCAACCCATTCCTCTGGACCAGCCCACAGCCTAACTTATTATTTCCAGCCAAACCGAACCTAGCAAAGTTCCAAGGCCCGACACACAGCAGCAAGTATATTCGTATACATACATAGAGAAAGAGCCGAGCGGAAGAAAAGGTTTAACATCAAAACCCTAACCCTAACCCTAACCAGCAATCGACCCCCCTCAGCCTTGCACGACCCCCGATGACCCAGCGCCGCCGTAGGCGGCAGGCAGTCGCAGGAAATTGTACGCGCACGGCCTGGAACCGAGCGGAAGCAGCAGCAATAGCAGTTGCAACCACCGACTTTCCGGTAAGATCCCGATCTCGATACTCTATCTTTTCGTGAACCGTAAATTATTTTGGAAAGCCAACATGACCGCCTCGAAATCCCAGTAATTAGATTTCGTATAGGATGCACGACCAGTCCATGAGATTGACCCAAGTTGGTCAAAAACCTGTAGAAAACAGAACACTAGTGCAGTCCAACACTCCATGTTTGAAGATCGATTCTGATCGATCTAATGCCATATTAGAAAAACTATTTAAAGGCACTTTTAGACAACATGTAGAGCTCCACAACCCAATTCGCAGAAGTCGATTTCATCGACTACGCGTCGAGAAATCGGATCCCAAAGTTCATGAAAAACCTGTTTTAAAAATAATAAAATTGTTCGATACGACGTGCATCCCGCCATTCTGGACGACGTCGTCGCGAACCGTAGGCATCGAAAGCTGCGTAACGGCTTCATGGTCGTGTGGGCTTTGGCGGAATTTAAATTGGTTGCGTGTGCGCGACAAATTTGATGCGTATCCGTCGAAATTCACCGTATCGGCCTCTGTGTAAATTCTCCAATTACTTCGTGCATGCTCGTCAGATCGAGACGAAACTTGTGCCAACAGGACCGTATCATTTTTCTGGTCCTGTATGCCAAGTTTGGTCCGATTCTGAGACAGTTGATAAAATTGTCGTTTTGCGGGCCCCACGGTCCGACTCAACGGGTAATTTTTTGCACGGCCTGCCGGAATCCAATTTTGGACATACGGTTGGGTTCGTATCAGAAAACCAAATCCGTAGACATGTAGTTTAACAACTTTAGAGACCCTTTACTCTGGCACACTTTTCGGTGCAAAGCGGGTCCAACGGCGGACATCATTTTTGCTCGAAATTATCGTTTTGCCCCTGTATCCAGAATTGGACTTAAGGACAGGCAATCCTAGCTAAATTGACTATTCTGAGAATGTTGGTAACATTTATTTCAGCTTTCGGAGACAGTTGTGATGACTTGGACTTTTTGACTTGTTGGTTGGCGATACATTGTTGGTTCTCCGTGCAACCTCCAGGCGAGTATACCTTGCCGAACATATACAGTATTTATATGGTTTCCCTCTTTTTATTGTATTCCTTTTATATTGTCACATGATTCCATATTGTGAATGATTCGTCCTTGATTGCCTTACTTGTTCTAAATTACGTGCACATATAGGGTATTTGACATCGCTAGATTATTGGTCTTATCATGTTACCTTGCTTTGCGATTGAGTCATCAGTTTCTTTATCTGTTCTTGACTGGAAGTATCTTGTATTGTACTATAGTTGAGATATACTATAGATTGGGAGTATCTTACATTGTACTACGACCTATAGCCGATTCTTCTACCTTGATATCACTTGATTGACTTGACTTAAGACATGCCATAGATTGGAAGTATCTTACATTGTACTACAACCTATAGCATATATTGATTGATTGATTGACTTGACTTACGACACTATAAATTGGGAGTATCTTGCATTGTACTACGATTTATAGGAGTCAACTTGACTTTGTATCCTTTAGGAGAGGAGATCGATACTAGAATTGGCTAATCTTGACTGGGATTATCTTACATTGTATTACAGTCAAAATCTACTATAGATTGGGAGTATCTTGCATTGTACTACAAGCTATAGAGGTTAATCGATTGATTGGTAGCCAAGTCTAGTATTACATTTTCTCACGACTCGTCGTCCTTAGATGTTCTTCTTGCAGTGTTCTTATCCTCCACACCTGTTATTTACTGTCATACTAGTAGGCATGTTTTATGTATCTTGCTAGTCTTCTGAGGACCTGATGATCTCTTCAGGTTTAGTGACTACATGGAGTTAGTTAGTAGAGCAGGATGGTAGATGATTGCGATACGTTATACAGGTATTTGCTTGTGTTATTTCTTTATTATCTTCTCGTGCTTTATATTCCATATCATGATATACTCTGCTTATTTATAGACTCACATCATTCTTAGAGTCTAATCGGACAATATGCTAATGGGCTGTAGACCATGACCCATACTTGTTCATTCTTATTTTATATGATTCCTGTGGATTGAGATATAGTTTAGATTAGACATGATACCCATGACCTTGTCAGCTTATACGTACTCGAGTCGGGCTGGAGTCCGCTTAATACGTAGCTGGCTTGCTCACGAGCTCGCGTCCGAAAAGCGGGTGCGGGTCATGACAGTAAGCGGTACTGAACTTGAGCTGAGTGCCCAAGCTAGTTTGCAGACTCCGCCAGAAGTGGGAAGTAAAGCGACTATCCCAATCCGAGCCTATGCTCACGAAAACTCCATGCAGTCTGACTATATGCCTCACGTACATATCTGCAAGCCTCTCTGTAGACAAACCCACCTTGAATAGCAAGAAGTGGGATGATTTGGTCAACCTGTCTATGATGACCCAAATCGCGCCTTTTCCTTCTGGTGTACGCGGCAATCCTGAAACAAAATTCATAGTGATGTGCTCCTATTTTATTCCGGAATGGGTAATGGCTGCAACAATCCTCCTGGCCTCTACCTTTTTGCCTTTACCTGCTGGCAAACCAAGCATCTGGCTTCGAAGCATGCTACCTCCCGCTTCATACCATACCACCAAACATGTTCTTTTAGGCCTCTATATATCTTGTTGGCACCTGGATTTATAGAATACTAGGAGCGATGAGCCTCCTGTATAACCTGCTCTCGAAGCTCTCCACTAGGCACACAGAGTATAGAACCGTGCCTCAACGCTCCATCCTCTGCAATAACAAACTCGTCCAGAAGTCCTGCCCGAACCTGCTCTCTGATACTCCGCAGAGCTACATCATCGAACTGAGTCGACTTGATCCTATCCATCAAGTCCGACTGAATCTGCAGTCCCCACAACTGCATCTTAACTCCAGGTACTATCACCTCAATCTCCAACCTCTCAAGATCTGGTAGAAAATGACGGTCTGCCGTCAAATATATGGCTACCGGATACCTGATCAAGGCATCGGCAACCACGTTAGTCTTCCCTGGGTGATACTGCAATGAGATGTCGATGTCCTTCATCAACTCCAACCATCTCATCTGTCTCATGTTTAGCTCTTTTTGGATAAACACATACTTCAAGCTTTTGTGGTCCGTGAAGATCTCCACACGCTCTCCGTACAGATAGTATTTCCATAACTTAAGAGTGAAGATAACCGCTGCCAACTCCAAATCGTGGGTAGGGTAGTTCTTCTCATGTGGACATAACTGCCTGGAAGCATAGGCAATCACCTTTCCATTCTGCTGCAAGACACAACCCAAACCCTTTTCTGAGGTGTCACTATAGATAGTGAATCCACTTGTCCCTGATGGCAACGTCAAAACTGGAGCTGTCGTCAACCTATTTTTCAACTCATCAAAGGCGACTTGACACTCCTCAGACCAGACAAACTCTATATCCTTTTGGGTCAGCCTAGTCAACGACTCTGCAATCCGAGAAAAATCTTGAACAAACCTCCTGTAGTAGCCTGCCAATCCCAGGAAGCTCCTGATCTCTGCAACTGAACTCGGAACGGTCCATGCGTCAACTACCATGATCTTCTTCGGGTCGACTGAGATCCCCTCTCCGGTCACAACATGACCTAGGAACTCAACCTGATCAAGAAAGAACTCATACTTCGAAAGCTTGTCATAAAGCTCCTCCTTCCTTAGAGTCTCCGGAACTACTCTCAGATGCTCCTCATGCTCCTCTGGGGTCTTTGAGTACACCAAGATATCATCAATAAATACCACCACAAACTTGTCCAAATACTGATGGAATACCTTATTCATCAGATTCATGAATACTGCCGGGGCGTTGGTTAACCCAAACGACATCACCATAAACTCAAACTGGCCGTACCGAGTCTGAAATGCTGTCTTCGGAAAATCCTTCTTCTTCACCTTCACCTAGTGATAGCCTGACCTCAGATCAATCTTGAAAAATACCCTCGCTCTGCTTAACTGATCGAACAAATCATCGATCCTCGACAGCGGGTATTTATTCTTGATGGTGAGGTTGTTGAGAGCCCTGTAGTCGATACATATCCGTACCGACCCATCATTCTTTGGCACAAAAAACACCGGAGCACCCCACGGTGAAGAACTCGATCTGATGAAGCCCTTGTCTTATAACTCATCCACTTGCTTCTTTAATTCCACAAGCTCGTTGTTGTTAACTCTATAGACGTGCTGAGATATCGGCTCTGCGCCTGGCACAAAATCTATAGAGAACTCTACATCTCTGTCCGGAGGCAACCCCGGCAACTCCACCGAAAAAACATCCATGAACTCAGCTATCAATGGATGTGGCAAACTCTGCTCCTCTGCTAAAGCTCCACAAAAAACTCTGCTACTCTGCTCTGTCTCTTGTCACGACCCGCACCCAGTGTAAGGGTACGAGAAGTGGTTACGTCCAGCCTACGTTGCAGTATCAGAGGTAGAACGTTGTCCTAGGTCACAACATCTAACAATATAACTGTACCTGTACAATAATATACGCTCTAAAAGGGGGACAATATAAAGGTACAACTCAATCACGGGATCTAAGGTGGAAATAAGGAATAAAGAGATGGATAAGATAAAAGAGTAATCTCCAACAAGAGCTACAAATGAGAGTAATATCTGAGTGTTCAAATAACACAAAATAACCAATATTTGGAAGTACATCAAATATGACAACTAAAAGGAAAACTAGTATAGAAATCTAATCTAGACAATAGGCAAGTCCTCAGCGACTGCTGGATCCTCCTGAGGGTCCAAGTCACTGGTGTCATCTAATCCTGTACCATAGTATTGTCACGCCCCAGAACCAGAATACTGGAGAGCGGGGGCAGACATAGCCAGCTACGTATATTGAAATGGATTCCATCTCGCTATACGGTCACGGCTGTCTAGATACATAAGGGTTTACTACAAGCCAACAGTCTCCTATGGTCATGAACAAGCCTAGTGTCTCAATCACAAGCAAGTGAGTAAATGTTACAAGATGTATGATCATTAAATATACAATAATAAGGCGTCCCAAATATTACATATTCAGCTGATCATGAAGCTAGTCGTTACAAAATGTGAGGACTAGCAAGAGTGTAGTCATACATGATCAACCCTAGGATCTGTCAATCATGTTACAGCCCGTAGGCAGACAGTAAGTAAAGTGCAATCGAGCTAAACAGGTGCTCGTCGGCTAAACGCCTCAAAAGAATATTTTTACAATAAAGGGGCAGATCAAAAATAAACCCACTCGTTGCCAGGGTTCCGTCTAGTGGCCACCATCTGGCTGGAAGGTCGGTAGATCCTCTGGAGCTGCTCCGAAATCTGGCCATACAAAACCAGCTGGGTCAGACCCCAGAAAGAGCAAGTGCCACAAAGGAAGCTTCACTTAAGAACTAAAACCAGCAATCAGCACAAGATATAAATAAAAGTAAGAACTGGAGATAAAAAAATACACCAGGATGATATACGACGAGATAACCATGGAACTATTCAGATAACCAGGTTACAACCCGTAAACCAAACAAGGACCGGGGTTGTAACCCTTCGTCTGAACAGAACTTAAAATTCTCACCATTTATCGGAAAAATAAATACAAGCATTCTGGTCATTCAATAATCTGGAACAGGATTCAGGGCAAGACTAGACTGGTTAGACTCCGTCCAATCACTTCACGGCCAAGCAAGAATTACGGCTTGATACTTTAACTAACTAGGGTTGTCACAAGCCTAATTACTAACAAGATGCAGTGAGATTATTCCACAGCCACAAGCCCTGCAGACCATCCAGGTCACCCAGGTCGAGAGATTAGGGTTGAATTCAGGTGGGTACATCGTCCAGGAAACACATGTACCCTTAAGTAGCTTGAAGGGTGCAACGCATGACAGTGTGCTGGAAATGTGCCCTACTTGACGGCAGGCTACAGATCCCAAGCGCGCCCAGGTAACGGGATTGCCTGTAGCTGGGAAATCTCTTCATGACTAATGTATTAATCTAGTTGTTAACCTTAGTCCATTTTAGTAGGTACTCCTGACCGTGGTACTCAGGAGTCCCCTCCTAGAAATGATGCAAGACAGGACTGGATTATTTGTACAAGCACAATCGCCCACGGTGTCCAGGTTATTTATACAGGTCATGTCATGTCAGGTAGCCGTCGCAACAGCTATTCGAGATAATCATGTCAGGTTTATCATGTCAAGTATATTAGTCAGGAGTACGCCACGACGGGCCACTATCAGGTCATGTCAGGTTACTCATGTCAGGAGAGCACCACTACGGGTCACTATCGTGTCATGCTCAATTATCAATTCCAAACATATCAAGTAAATTCGTGATTATCAAGTTCAGGAAAAAAAGGCATAAGGATATAAAATGGACGTTAAATATCTAATAAAATATCAATATACATGGCTATAGAAGATCGAGGGTAATCAGGCTACGCTCAAGCCAAGCTATGCTCAGGCTAGCGTATGCTCAGGACTACGTACCAAAGGATCCATACACTTCCAATAGGAAGCGTACGCAAGGGTCAGCGTACACAAGGGCACGCTCAAGCTACAGGTCAGCGTACGCTCAAGCTAGCGTACGCTCAAGACTGCGTACGCTCAAGCTAGCGTACGAAAGGGTCAGCGTACACAAGGGCACGCTCAAGACACGCTATCAACAGGCAGCGTATCAAGGTTAGCGTACGAAGGCTAGCGTACGCTCGCTAAAGAGCAGCGTACGAAGGCTAGCGTACGCTCGCTAAAGAGCAGCGTACGAAGGCTAGCGTACGCTCGCTAAAGAGCAGCGTACGAAGGCTAACGTACGCTCGCTAAAAAGCAGCGTACAGCTCAGTGGCGTAAGCTAAAAAGCTAGCTCACTGTTCACTGTCTTCTCCAAGTGGCAAGAACAGCAAGAACTCTAAAGTTGAATCTAAGCTTCAATTGTCCAAATCTTGGTCAAAACAAGTCCGAATCCAACTTTCCAAAGGTCAAAATTGGGTAGAATGAAATGCTCTACAATATAGAACCATCAAAACTTGAAAACAAGCAAGTTTGATAGATCAAAACACCAAAATCCGAAAATAGCAAAACTCTAGATCTACAAGAATTAAAGCCTCAAAATAGAAAATGACAAGTTCTAATGTGGATTAGAATCATGAGGAGAAGCTAATGAAACCATCAAAAGGAGTTCTCTTGTGGAAGCAAGTTGCACTTGCCTAAGGTGTTCTTGGTTGGTGGAGAAGAGTAATGGTGGGGGAAAGAGAAGTAAATGAGAATTATTGAGAGAGAGAGAGAAGGTTGGTGGGGATAATAAAGAGGGGGGTTGTGGTGGAAATGAAGGAGAAGCATAGGCTAAGGTGTTCCACCCTTGGCCCATGATGAACCAAGCATTGGGCCGGCCGAACCAAGCCAACCCAAACCGAGAGTTAAACCAAGCCGAGAGCTAAACAAGGAATAATACAAGAAAAGACACGTACACGTATTTCCAAAATACGTAATACGAACCACAGGCATTACAACTCTACCCACCTTAAAAGAATTCCGTCCTCGGAATTTAATTAAGAGGCTAGAGGGACAAGAACAAGCTACACTATTCACAGGCAATTATACTAGGCAATCAATCAATCATGCAAGCAAGGAATTGATGGCATGAGGCATAAGAAAGACATTATACCTCACGAGTCAAACAAGTCGGGATATCGTGATCGGATATCATCCTCACGCTCCCACGTTGACTCCCCCAAAGAGTGATGACCCCAAGCAACTCGGACTAACTTGATAGTCTTGTTCTTGAGGATCTTCTCTCTTCGATCCAATATAGACACGGGCCTCTCCTCATACGAAAGGTTGGTACCAACAACCAATTCCGAATGATCCAGGATGTGGCTCGGGTCCGGGATGTACCGTCGTAATTGGGATACATGGAACACGTCATGCACCTTGCTTAGCGACGGTGGAAGAGCGAGACGATAGGATACATCTTCTACTCGCTCCAGAATGTCAAACGGCCCTATATACCTAGGACTAAGCTTTTCCCGCACGCCGAAACGAATGACGCTACGGTTAGGCAAAATCCTCAGGAATACATGGTCACCGATCGAAAACTCGAGAGGGCGCCGATGAGAATCGGCCCAATGGCGCTGGCGATCTTGGGCAACTCGAAGATGATCTCTGACCCTTCTGACCACTTCAACTGTCTGAGCGATCATTTCTGGACCAAGCATCTGTCTCTCTCCAACATCATCCCAGGCTAGCGGGGATCTGCACTTCCTACCATATAGTGTCTCGAACGGTGCCATCTGGATACTGGCCTGGAAACTGTTATTGTACGAGAATTCCACCAGGTGTAAGTGATCTTCCCATGAACCACCGAAGTCAAGTGTGCAAGACCGCAACATGTCTTCAAGAGTCTGGATCGTACGCTCCGACTGGCCATCTGTCTGCGGGTGATATGCTGAACTGAACTGGAGATGAGTCCCCAAACTCTCTTGCAAGCTACGCCAAAAGTGCGACATAAATCTTGAATCTCGGTCCGAGGTGATACTGACTGGCACTCCGTGCAATCTGACAATCTGCCTGAGGTACATCTCTGCTAACTGAGCCGTCGACTGACCAACTATAAACGGGAGAAAGTGCGCTACCTTGGTAAGCCTATCTACAATGACCCAAATAGCATCTCTACTAGTTGGGGATCTAGGTAATCCAGTCACGAAATCCATGGTCACATGCTCCCACTTCTATTCTGGAATCGACAAAGGCTGAAGAAGTCCAGCCGGTCTCTGATGTTCAGCTTTAACTTGTTGGCAAACCAAACACCGAGAGACAAACCGAGCTATCTTCCGCTTCATGCCATTCCACCAGAAGTGCTGACGGATATCTCGGTACATCTTCGTACTGCCAGGATGGATGGAATACTGAGAACTGTGCGCCTCTGCCATGATCTCCTGTCTGATATCTCCACTGGGTACACAAAGACGCTTACCATGCCTAAGTGTACCATCCTCATGAATACATAACTCTGGTCTTCGTCCTGCTTCATACTCTGTTCTGAGTCGCTGAAGCTTGGAATCTGCCGACTGCGCCATCCGGATCCTCTCGACTATAGTGGACTGAACTTGCATGCTGGCCATCAATGCCACACTGGAAGGGAGAACAACTTCAATATCCATCTTCTGAAGATCTGCTAATAGCTCTGGTTGCGCTGTTAGGAAATAAGCTCCGGCTCTCCTGCTCAATGCATCTGCTACGACATTGGCCTTCCCAGGATGATACTGCAAGTTGACATCATAATCCACAAGAAGCTCCAGCCACCTCCTCTGACGCATGTTAAGATCCTTCTGGGTGAAAATATACTTCAGGCTCTTGTGATCGGTGAAAATCTCTACCCTATCTCCGTACAAGTAGTGCCTCCACAACTTAAGTGCAAACACCACTGCTGCCAGCTCCAAGTCATGGGTTGGGTAATTTCTTTCATGATCACGAAGTTGTCATGACGCATAAGCTATTACCTTCCCATGCTGCATCAGAACACATCCTAAACCTCTGCCTGAAGCATCACAGTACACTGAGAATCCTCCGGTCCCATCTGGAAGCGTAAGAATAGGAGCTGTTATCAGGCCTCGCTTCAACTGCTCAAAAGAACTCTGACACTCTGCTGTCCAAGCAAACTGTGCATCCTTGCGGGTCAACTGCGTCAATGGTGCTGAAATTCGAGCAAAATCCGAAACAAACCGTCGGTAGTAGCCGGCCAATCCAAGAAAACTGCGAACCTCTGCAACTGAGCTGGGCACTGGCCATGACTCAATAGCCACAATCTTCTGGGGATACACTTCTACTCCTCCTCGAGTGATGATATGACCCAAGTACGAAATACGATCGAGCCAGAACTCGCATTTACTGAACTTGGCATATAACTGGTGCTCTCTGAGGATCTGAAGAACCATACGAAGATGCTGCTCATGCTCCGTCTCACTCTTGCTGTAGACCAGGATGTCATCCAAGAACACAATCACAAACTGATCCAAGTAAGGCATGAAGATACGATTCATGAGGTCCATGAATACTGCCGGCGCATTGGTTGCTCCAAAAGGCATAACAAGGAACTCCCAATGCCCATATCTCTATCTAAAAGCTGTCTTCGGGATGTCCTGCTCTCTGACTCTGATCTGATGATAACCTGAGCGTAAATCAATCTTCGAGAATACTGATGCCCCCTTGAGTTGATCAAACAAGTCATCTATCCTCGGAAGAGGGTATCTGTTCTTGATTGTCACTGAGTTCAAGGTACGATAATCAACACATAACCTGGACGTACCATCCTTCTTTTTCACAAGAAGCATCGGGGCTCCCCAAGACGATCCACTAGCACGAATGAATCCCTTGGTTCTGAGTTCTTCAATCATCTTGTACAAGATCTCCAACTCTGACGGCACCATCCTGTAGACTCTTTCTGACACTGGGGCTGTTCCGGGAATCAAGTCTATAGTGAACTCGATCTCCCGCTCCGGAGGCATACCTGGAAGCTCTTCTGAAAAAACATCTGGAAACTCCTCGACTATCCTGGGCAACTGTACTGCTGCTACTGCCATCCGCAATACTGGAGGAGAAGGTTCAACTGCTCCTCTGGAAAAGGAAAACTCCGGCTCGCCTGGAATGCTAAAAACAACCCTACCAATATGGCAGTCTATTCTAGCATACTGGTTTCTCAACCAATCCATCCCTAAGACCACATCATAATCGGCCATCAAGAATTCTATCAATCTAGCGGGGAATTCTCTACCGCTAACTACGATCCGACACGAGGAAAACACTCTATCTACTCCCACAAGTCCGCTACCAGTAAGTATATTAAGCCTTACTGATAATAACTCGGGCTCCAATCCTACCCGTGTCGCGAATCGTGCAGACATAAAAGAATGCGATGCACCAGAATCAAATAAAGCTGAAGCTGGAAAGGAGTTGACGAGAATAGTACCTGCCACTACCTCTCCTGGTGCCAATCCTTCCTTCATGGTCATCACCATAGCCTGACCATGCCCTCGGGGTGCTGGTCCCCTCTGTTGAAACCCTCGCTGCCTACTCTGACTCAAGGCCTGGGCTTGTGCATACTGCTGGGGGTTCTGCTGCTGGAACACTTGGGTCTGAGGCGGCAAGGGCCTCGGCAATGGATACTGCTGCTGCTGCTGGACCGGAGCTGGTCCTCTCACCGAAGAGCTAGAAAGGTTGGACGAGGATGAACCACCTCTATTCGGGCAAGATCCAACCCTATGGTCTGGTGCTCCACAAGCCAGACACAATCCCTGTGTCCTGCGACATTCTGCCACCACATGGCCTGGCTTCCCACAATAAGAACAACCCACTGTGGAAGATTGCTTCTGCTTCTGCTACTGCTGAGGGTACGTCGGGGTGGAATGCTGAACCGACGTTACTGAGGTCGCTCGCCTTGGAGCTCCAATAGTCAAGGCCCTGGCTGCCGGGGCTGGTGCTGAAGACTGATTCATCTGGCCGTGGGATCTCTTCCGACCTCCGACCCTATCCACAATCCTCTGGGAGGTATACTCATGCCTCCGGGCTGCTCTCAAGACTGCATCAAAAGTCTGATGCTCAAACTGCTCAACTGCTAATAAGATCTCCAGGTGAAGTCCCTGCTGGAACCGCTGGGCTCGATCATACTCGGTTGCCACCAAGGTAGGAGCAAACCGACTGAGTCTGGAAAACTCGGCCGCATATCCGTCGACCGTCCTGCCTCCTTGCTTCAGATTTGTGAACCTCGTCTGTAGATCGTACCGAGCTACAGCATCAAAATACTTGGTCTGGAATCTCTCTCTGAATACTGCCCAAGCAATGGGTGTTACTAATCCAACGGCCTGCGCTGTCCACCAGCTGCGGGCAAGATCTAACAACTGCAGGCGCACAACGGCCACCTTCTCGTTCTCTGGAGTCTTGGCTGCTTCTAGAATCACTTCTGTGTCCTGAAGCCATGCATCTGCCGCGATAGCATCTTCACTACCGTCGAAGAATGGAGGGTTCAAGCGCTTGAAGCTGTTGGCAGCGCTGTTACCCTGATGACCATCCCGGGTCAAAGCATCCGTCACTGCCTGGTGCAAGGCATCTCCACGCCGGTCTTGGGAAGCTATCAAGGTCCTGACGAGTCCTACCAAAGTGCCGTCATCATGTTCTACAGGTTGAACTGGCTGGACTGGTGGCTCTCCGCCAGAAGGCACGACTCTGGAGGCTACTCAGGAATGCTGGGCTTGATCCCCAGGTTGCTGCTGGTCCGCGAGAGGTGCTCCGCCTTGCTGGTCGGTAGGACCACGAACAATGTCGCTGAAGAAGACGACATAGGGAACAATAAGGAAGGACCAGGACAGATCAACGATACAAGCATATGATCAGGACAAGAATCCAGGGATTCAAAAGATACGAGCAGAGATCAAGGGCGAATACTGATTGAGACATCTATTCGGTAAACCCTCACATATCTTGATTTACACGACCTGCATGGGCCACCACTTAAACCATCTTACGCCCCAGAACCAGAATACTGGAGAGCGGGGGCAGACATAGCTAGCTACGTATATTGAAATGGATTCCATCTCGCTATACGGTCACGGCTGTCTAGATACATAAGGGTTTACTACAAGCCAACAGTCTCCTATGGTCATGAACAAGCCTAGTGTCTCAATCACAAGCAAGTGAGTAAATGTTACAAGATGTATGATCATTAAATATACAATAATAAGGCGTCCCAAATATTACATATTCAGCTGATCATGAAGCTAGTCGTTACAAAATGTGAGGACTAGCAAGAGTGTAGTCATACATGATCAACCCTAGGATCTGTCAATCATGTTACAGCCCGTAGGCAGACAGTAAGTAAAGTGCAATCGAGCTAAACAGGTGCTCGTCGGCTAAACGCCTCAAAAGAATATTTTTACAATAAAGTGGGAGATCAAAAATAAACCCACTCGTTGCCAGGGTTCCGTCTAGTGGCCACCATCTGGCTGGAAGGTCGGTAGATCCTCTGGAGCTGCTCCGAAATCTGGCCATACAAAACCAGCTGGGTCAGACCCCAGAAAGAGCAAGTGCCACAAAGGAAGCTTCACTTAAGAACTAAAACCAGCAATCAGCACAAGATATAAATAAAAGTAAGAACTGGAGATAAAAAAATACACCAGGATGATATACGACGAGATAACCATGGAACTATTCAGATAACCAGGTTACAACCCGTAAACCAAACAAGGACCGGGGTTGTAACCCTTCGTCTGAACAGAACTTGAAATTCTCACCATTTATCGGAAAAATAAATACAAGCATTCTGGTCATTCAATAATCTGGAACAGGATTCAGGGCAAGACTAGACTGGTTAGACTCCGTCCAATCACTTCACGGCCAAGCAAGAATTACGGCTTGATACTTTAACTAACTAGGGTTGTCACAAGCCTAATTACTAACAAGATGCAGTGAGATTATTCCACAGCCACAAGCCCTACAGACCATCCAGGTCACCCAGGTCGAGAGATTAGGGTTAAATTCAGGTGGGTACATCGTCCAGGAAACGCATGTACCCTTAAGTAGCTTGAAGGATGCAACGCATGACAGTGTGCTGGAAATGTGCCCTACTCGATGGTAGGCTACAGATCCCAAGCGCGCCCAGATAACGGGATTGCCTGTAGCTGGGAAATCTCTTCATGACTAATTTATTAATCTAGTTGTTAACCTTAGTCCATTTTAGTAGGTACTCCTGACCGTGGTACTCAGGAGTCCCCTCCTAGACATGATGCAAGACAGGACT
Source organism: Iris pallida (assembly GCA_029216955.1). NCBI lineage: Eukaryota > Viridiplantae > Streptophyta > Magnoliopsida > Asparagales > Iridaceae > Iris > Iris pallida. The sequence goes on along the minus strand of JANAVB010011998.1, from coordinate 613,717 downwards.
GGATTATTTGTACAAGCACAATCGCCCACGGTGTCCAGGTTATTTATACAGGTCATGTCATGTCAGGTAGCCGTCGCAACAGCTATTCGAGATAATTATGTCAGGTTTATCATGTCAAGTGTATTAGTCAGGAGTACGCCACGACGGGCCACTATCAGGTCATGTCAGGTTACTCATGTCAGGAGAGCACCACTACGGGTCACTATCATGTCATGCTCAATTATCAATTCCAAACATATCAAGTAAATTCGTGATTATCAAGTTCAGGAAAAAAAGGCATAAGGATATAAAATGGACGTTAAATATCTAATAAAATATCAATATACATGGCTATAGAAGATCGAGGGTAATCAGGCTACGCTCAAGCCAGGCTATGCTCAGGCTAGCGTATGCTCAGGACTACGTACCAAAGGATCCATACACTTCCAATGGGAAGCGTACGCAAGGGTCAGCGTACACAAGGGCACGCTCAAGCTACAGGTCAGCGTACGCTCAAGACTGCGTACGCTCAAGCTAGCGTACGAAAGGGTCAGCGTACACAAGGGCACACTCAAGACACGCTGTCAACAGGCAGCGTATCAAGGTTAGCGTACGAAGGCTAGCGTACGCTCGCTAAAGAGCAGCATACGAAGGCTAGCGTACGCTCGCTAAAGAGCAGCGTACAGCTCAGTGGCGTAAGCTAAAAAGCTAGCTCACTGTTCACTGTCTTCTTTCCTGTGGCAAGAACAGCAAGAACTCTAAAGTTGAATCTAAGCTTCAATTGTCCAAATCTTGGTCAAAACAAGTCCGAATCCAACTTTCCAAAGGTCAAAATTGGGTAGAATGAAATGCTCTACAACATAGAACCATCAAAACTTGAAAACAAGCAAGTTTGATAGATCAAAACACCAAAATCCGAAAATAGCAAAACTCTAGATCTACAAGAATTAAAGCCTCAAAATAAAAAATGACAAGTTCTAATGTGGATTAGAATCATGAGAAGAAGCTAATGAAACCATCAAAAGGAGTTCTCTTGTGGAAGCAAGTTGCACTTGCCTAAGGTGTTCTTGGTTGGTGGAGAAGAGTAATGGTGGGGGAAAGAGAAGTAAATGAGAATTATGGAGAGAGAGAGAAGGTTGGTGGGGATAATAAAGAGGAGGGTTGTGGTAGAAATGAAGGAGAAGCATAGGCTAAGGTGTTCCACCCTTGGCCCATGATGAACCAAGCATTGGGCCGGCCGAACCAAGCCAACCCAAACCGAGAGTTAAACCAAGCCGAGAGCTAAACAAGGAATAATACAAGAAAAGACACGTACACGTATTTCCAAAATACGTAATACGAACCACAGGCATTACAAGTATGTAGGGCAGAACTCCTTCTCATCACCTGTAATATTTTTGACAGTCCAATCAGGATGGGAACGAGCACAATACATCTCACGCAGTTTATATCTTGACAGAAAATATAAAGCATGTGATAGAATAAGATACGTGAAACGCTGTAAGAAATAAGCATGAAAAGAAAGAGAGAAACTGATAACGAAAGCTATCTATATATGATAATAGAGAACTTGAAGTGACTATGTGATTTAGAGTACAAGATAGACATGTGAACGACTTGATTTGTACATGATTACACTACAAAGTTTATACATGATTACACTACTTTAGAATTATTCATATGACTATTTCTACTCCCCGTACCCCAGTCAATACACAAGGATCTAGACAGGTTATGTTATTGTACATAAAAGTTTATACATGAAGCTCATGAGATTATGAGAGTACATGAGAGCACATGAACATATATGAATAATAAGAGTCCATAAAATACATGATGTTCATAAAAAGCACATGACATGATGTATTCGACGCACCCGAGGGGATAACATCTCATGTAAAGATCCATATAGTACTAATCCGTGATAATGTCGTGTCAGCATCAAGTAAATTAAACTATGACAAGAATATAATTCCTAATAAGTATAAAACAGTCAGAGAATGTACTCGTCTGGTATTTCGACTGTCTGATGAGAATAAGAGTCTGAACTGGAGTATTTGAGTCCTACTTAGAACAACCATAGGTTACAAAGTGTCTAATATGAAATAGATAAAGTCTACAATTCATTCTAAATGATTCTAGGTCAAACTCAAGTTATCTAGTCATTCCAAGTCCGAACTGGAGTATCTGAGTCCTATTTAGAACGACCATAGGTTACAAAGAGTCCGAACTGGAGTATCTGAGTCCTATTTAGAACAACCCTTGGTCAACTTTGGACAACCCTGGTCAACTCTGGTCAAACCTGGTCAACTATAAGTCAACTAGTCCATTTACAAAATTTTAGGTCAGACTCAAGTTATTTAGTCATTCCAAGTCCGTTTGAGTCGATTTGGATCAAGTTTGACCCAAAGTTGACTTTTGTCAACTTGGTAAACTTGCTAGTCAACTCTGCCAAGTTAGGCTAATTTGGTCATTTCTAACTAGCTCACAAATCCCTAGGCTATATCCTATAGCAACAATAGTATATATATACACATTTATATTCAAAAATATTTACAATAGGATATATATATATATATATATATATATATATATATATATATATATATATATATATATATATATATATATATATATATATAAAACACAAGGGAAAGAAGAGGCGTGCGTGTGTGTGTGTGTGTGTGTGTGTGTGTGTGTGTGTGTGTGTGTGTGAGGGGCTGCTTTGAGGAGCCTCATCTTCTGATCCTATCCAAGGATCTCTTTTTTTGCCCATCCAAACGGACGACGGGGTGTTTAATGAGTTCTTCTTTGAAACTCTAGAATAATCGTTACTATGGTATGCAGATTTTCAATTCGTAATATTTTTCCCGATGTACCAATAAAGTAAACGTTCTTTTCGTCTCACAAACCTTATTTTAAAACTTTGGGATTGCATAATCTTGTTACACATTCATTTTCTATTGCCACAAAGCAATTAGACTATTTTACTGCAATTTTACTCTCGCTGATGATGATTATCTTGTGAAAAGCCGTGTCGCAGACATTGATATTCAATTCAATGATAACGATTTAGCGACGATCCTACAAATTCCAAACGTAGGTGAGCTGCTTGTCGATATCACTGATTTTGAATTCTCTTGTGCTCATAATTTTGAGCCTAAGTATCTGCAGCTCTCTCGTCGCACTGCCTATGTCCCTCCTGCTCCTCCTACTACACCACCTCCTCCACCTCAGACTTATCCTACGTCAATTGAGGACCTCCATTAGCATTTGGATGACATATGGCGTACTCAAATGACATATGGCATACTCAACTGGATGAGCATAACTTTTTGCGAGCATTTGTGACCAAAATATTGAAGGAACAAGAGTTTTAAAATGCTAGTCGGTTTCAGGAACTTGCAAACTCCTTTGCGGATCTGTGTTTGCTCAGATTGGTCAGAATGCCAATTCTCTTTCATGAGATCTTACTGTCTCTGGTTACCGCTATGAGGATGAGGCAGTTCATCACTACTTCAACCCCGGTAACACCTATGATTGGTACCGTGGTTCTGGTGATACTCCACATCCATCTCATGGAGCTGATACCCCTGGTGTTGGAACTTTCGGACATGGTAATGATGCTGATCGTGCTGACGATAATTCTGTTTAGATGGGGACTTGATCTAGACGCTACAGTGTTTGTCTAGATGTTATCTTTTTAGACTATGTTTATGTCTATGTGTTCTTGGAAATGTTCCTACATTCCAAGATAGTATTACTTTCCTTTATGTACTATGTATGACTGTTTGAGATGCTGGGTTTGTTGTTCCAAACTCTTTTTATCTTTATGAATTTTGATTTCAGTATTTATTGTCTCTTTGGTATGCACTTGTGCTTAGCATTATCTTTAGCTACTACTTCAAATCATAAACTGCCTATAAAATTTGTTTATTTTTTATTATCTCTGCGTTTCTTCAACGTTATTTTCTTATACATGAATTACGGGGGAGCTTATCTCTTTGTAATTATTTTGCTAAGTGACAACGGCGGAGAAAAGGATTTAACATCTTTTCTGGATAATATCTGCAAGAGGAGACAGTACCAAACAAAAATATTTTGATATTTTTGTTCAAATCAAGACCAAGATGTTATATCGGTCAAGGTTTGTCAATTATCAAAATGGAAGAGATTGTTGGCCCATTGGTCGTGGTCGAACCAAATTTTAATAATTGATTTAATCATGTCTCGATATAAGAGTTACTTGGACGAACAGCGATAGCCTGTGCCTGCTACCGTTCTAGACTTTAGAACTTGGAGCTGTATTTGTCGTCGTGTCTATATTTCCAATTATAAATGAACTGTGCATTTTATTGAGTGTAGGAATATAATATAAACCACGTCGTACTGGCAAATAGGCTATCCAAGAAACATTTTCAAAATACCCTTTTTTATTTTGAAAACAAGCTCACTCACAAAGTCCAAACTACCTCTTAACCGTTTGATCTTTCAAAAGCCCAAAACCTGAGCTGCCAACCCAAATCAAACAAATTCTGGACTAGCAGAATTCGGTACGAATTTGCCCCGAGTTCAGCTATCTATACGTTGGATTTTAAACTCAGTCTTCCCATAGTTACGGATGCAACGTCTGTATACCGAGATTCTCTCATAGAATTCTGTCCAAATTATGCCCGAATTCTCTTTTAGAAATCCTATAAATAAAGAAGAAATTCTACCATTTCAATGCACCAATTCACTTTCATATCTCTTCTCTCTAAAGCTTACTATGATCTTCCAAAGCCCCACTAAGCTTTCAATTTCCAATCCCAAGCTAGTTACAATCCTCTAGTCGATTTGCTAGTGCGGTACGGTCTAAAAGTTTAGAGTGATTGTAATCAAAAGGCTTGATAGAAGTGAGACACTTCACAATTGAAGTTGGTCGAGTGCTTCGGATCAAAGCTCGCATTTGTAGAAGTTGCAAAAACTTTGGATGGAAACTTGTGTTTTTCTATAGTGGATTTCAACCGGTAGCTAGAGTTCTTTCAACTGGATTAATCATCACAAGAGGGAGACCAGTATATATCGCCGTGTTTGAGTTTTCTCTTTGCACTTTACTTTTACTTAATCATATCTGTGATATATTTTTGTAATCTTGCTGCTAACATATTTTTTAGCTAATATTTCGCTGCCTACTCTATTCACCCCCTCTAGAGTATATCGCTTTACATTTCGTTCCTACAGTCTGGTGTGGCGCCTGGTATGGTAAGATGACCATGATGGTACATAATTGACTTTGGTGTTAAAACTTCACATGATGTCCTTCGATGATAGGACAGACTATTCCATCGAGTATATAACAGTCCAATTAGTTAGGATCGACATAAAAAAGTACATAATTTATAAGTGATGGGGTTACGATCAGTCGCGATCACTAATGACAATTAAAGAGAATTTAAGTAAAAATAGACGCTTATACTATTTTAGAAAAATATTTATAATATTTGAAAACTCTATTTTATTATCCCAAAATATTTTAGATAAATACATACTTGGAAATAAGAAAATCTAGGAGTATCATTTTTAGAGAAAAAACTATAATTTAATTAGGTAAAAAATATTACAATAATATTTTAGGTCAAAAGCTTATTTTAAAAACCACAAAATAATATAAATATACATTAGTCCAAAATAAAATCTAAACTTTAAAATTAATTTCTAATTTTTTTCATGTTATAGATCATCATGTCAGCTTTCTAAATTATCAAACAGATCGCAAAACCGAGTTCGAGATCTACCAAAATATCAAATATAGTGCGATGCGTCAATTTCGGACAACTGATACTCAAATAATTTTACACAAAATATATTACGAATTTGCTAAAATAATTATACATTATCGAAGCTAACCTCAATACGGTAAAATCAAATGGAGTCCGAAGTTAGGAGTTATGATCCTTCGAAGTTGTTACAGCCTTTCAAAAATGAGGCTAAATTTATGACGAATTTGGGGCTATTTTGGACGAAAAAGAGAGAAATTTGATAAATAAAAAGATGAGAGATGTTTATAAGTTAAATATGGTATATATATATTTGGCAGAAAAAGAAGGATATATATAATCAGTAGCTATTACTTAACTAAATTAGGATTAGATTGGAAGGGGAAAAAGATTTCCTTTAATAGATAGAGTTTCCTAATAGATATGGATTAAGAAACCAATGGTCAAATCTTTTCATAAATTTAAATTAAACAAATATTTAAAACTTAATTAATAAAATATAATCCAATATTTAGTTATCATACATAATTTAAAATTATATTTTTATAATCCAAATTCTTATATAAAATAACTTAGCAAATAGATTTTTTTTGGGTCAAAGATAATAATCAATAATTTCAAAACAAAATCAATCAAATCTAAATATATCATTTGGTTACAATAATAATTCAAATAAATATTCAAAACTAAGTTAATCTAATCCCAAATCAATAATTGTTTCAAAATATATTAAATGATCATATACCAATAATTTTAAACAATATTTAATGTCTAAAGTAGATTAGTCATATCTTAATAACAATCAATAATAGTTCAAAATACTAATTAATGATCATATCAATAATAATATTAATATTATCAAAGTAGTGTCAATAATATCCAATAATTCAAAAGCAAGTAAAATTTAAATCAATGTAATCTTAATCAAATATTGAATATTAATAGTTCAAATTAACAATTAATATTGTCAAAATAATTTAAGCCATATTTGCTACTTATCAGAAAATTTAAATCAATGAATTTTAAACTAGATAAATCTAATCAATAATCGATTACGCTAATAATTTTAAAATAATATTCGAAGCTATCTAAATAAATTAAAGTATATTTACATAAATTCAAAATCTTTATTTAAAAATATTTGGCAAACCTTTTTAACATTCAAAAATATTTGTGACTTTCTTTCTATGGAAGTTAAAGAATTTTTTTATTTTTGAAGCACAATATTTAAAATAAATAATAATAAATAATTTTTGGAAAACTACCCAAAATATGAATTAAATTTTTTAGAGGTTTATATTCTGCCCACCTTAAAAAAATCATCCTCGAATTTAGAACTAAAGCACGATCTATGAATGATGAAGTTGAAAGATTCAAGGATGCGATATCTTATCATGATTATCGAATGTGAGATCAAACAAGGATTATCACTACAACAGATATGGGATATGATAGCGTACGTTGAACGCTGTAGAATGCATATTATAGCATATTCCGTCCGCTATAAATGCCCCCACTATAATAACCCCATGTACAAGAACGCTATAACGTTATAGCGTTCACGAACGCTATTCATGGATTATAGCGTTCATTGACGCTATAGACGATGTATAGCGTTTTGAAATACTATATGATAGTTATAGCACTTAAGAACGCTATAGAAGTTTAATAGCATTCATGAATGCTATTAATATTTTGTAGCGTTCATGAACTCTATAGACATGTTATAGCACTTACAAACGCTATATAGTTTACATAGCCTTTACGAACGCTATAGTTTATTAATAACATTTGTTAACGCTATAAATGTGTTATGGCGTTCCTGAACGCTGTTTATTTTAATTGCGTTCTTGTATGTTATTGTTTGTTAATAGCATTTCGATATATATCTGCTTTTTATAGCATTTCTTTCCTGCTATTATATGTGCAACAATAGCATGTCAGAATGCTATTGTAGAGTCAAAATTCTGTATTCAAAAATTTGCAGAATGCAGCACATCAGAATACTATTGCAGATAATGCCACAATTACACAAAATGCAGGTATTCAAAAATTTAAATGCGAATCAATCACATAATGAATTCCGAACATAAGTAAATTCATTAATTTCACTGTCTAATATATGTAGAACAACGAAGTAGTACCAAACATTCAAAATTCTTAATTTCTTCATGTAGAACAACGAAGTAGTACCAAACATATGTCCAAAAATTAAACATTAACAGTGTAGTCAGCTACATATATCCCAAAATATTGACTATCTAACATTTAGCTCCCTTCGAGCCTATCCACAACCAAAACTCCTCAGAAAGCATCCTCTTCCTTCATCCAACCTACACAAAAATAGGGGATAAATCATTAATGTAAAGAAAAAACCATCTCGAGCCGATCCAGACAATTAACGAAAAGTAAATTATTGGGATAGAAAAAGTGATGTCTTACCAGTGCACTAATTGAGTCTTATGTTTTTATATATTCTGTTGTAATTGTAAGTGTTCTCAACTCTTCTTCTCGTTTTTTGACTGAAAGCTTGAAAGGATTAATAAGTTCCAACTGAGTTCGTGCATTTTTTCATATAGATGAAGCTGATATTGCTAAATATGGTCTATACTAAAGACTTATCAGTACATACCAAAGCTTTTAGTTTCCCATATCTGTTGTGTAGTAGAAAATAGGTTTTCTGTAGGTAAAGTTCTGTAAGGTATTATGTGCAGATATTTACTCTCCAATGTGCATCAGATCAGATGCTCTAGTGTTCAGTAAACAGTAGATTATAAGTTCATATTATTGAAGAAGTGTGCAGATAAGTAGAAATTAGTATCAAAGAATGTGTAGGATTAGTTTTTATTTTACATCTGTGTAATAGAATGTGAAAACAGTGAGTAAAACATAGGGGTGCATGAATTAAAGTATAGCGTATAGGAATTTAGTATAGCATTTAGAGGTACTGCACTAAAGACGTACCTAGTCTTCAAACGGCATAATGTGGTCGGTTGGCCAAGCCGTGGCACTTCCAATGATTTTCTCTACTGTGTCGTTACCAAAACACGGCCTAAACAATATAGCTTTGGGTTGTATCACTAAATCTACCCAAACACGGGATGCACCTTGTCTAAGAGGATAACCGTGAACCGGCACATTCGGATCATCGGTGATCCATCGTCCAATTGCAACAACTTCGTTCTTATTTTCCGTCCAATCGAGTAACTTGCATTTTTGGTCCTTTGACAGATGATGACGTGACTACAACAAAGATTGAAGCTAAAAAATATTAAATATCATTCGAGTTACAATACTTCTATTTGTTATTAGAGATATATTACCTGTGGAGTAGATGGAGATTTGGAAATGACCTTTACTTCAAAATCATTCTCGTCACCACTGTTGTTCTCCTCCTCTTTAGTGTTCTCATCATCACTGCTGCCCTCATTGTTCTCCTTCTTCTCTTTAGTGTTCTCGTGGTTCTTCTCATTGGTCATCTTATTTTGATCATAATGAGGAAAACAGTTACATGTAACTACCAAAAAGAAAAATATAGATTTGTTACAAGTGGTCATTCTTGATGACTTACCTGACTTTTCATTAATGTGCCAAGTAGTTGAGTTTGTTGTTCAATTAACTTTGATATGGAGTTAATTTGCCCTTGCATTGAGTCAACTTTGCTTTGGGAATTTTTCTCCTCTACACTCACCTCAACATCATCATCTTTTTGTTGATCACATTCCTAAACAAGGCAAGCGTCATAGGTAACGTATAAAAAAATATCAAAGTGAAATAAAATAAGAGTCAATCTAGAATTCCTACATAGTTACCTTATTTTTCATTAAAGTCTATATCAACTTTGCTTGTTCTTTAACTAATTTTGACATTGAGTCAATTTCGTCCTGCATTGATTCAATTTTGTTTTCCAGTCGAACTACTGTTTGAGAATGCTTCTTTTGAGCAACTAATTTAGATTTAGTTGCTCCGGCTCCGGCTCCTCTAATCCTACCCCATTTTTCAGATTGCCGTACTACTTATGAAAGTGCATCACCTTCATCTAATTGTTAGGATCCCTCTGAAGGTGATGCAAGAAGGATTTCCTTGGTTTTTTGCTGAAATTACGATGAAGAAAACTAGAATTAGTCTCCGTGGACAACGCTTGACTGTCAATACAAGAAGAAAAAAATATACTATCCATAAGAAGGTAATTGTGTATATACAATGAGCTCGTTGTCCTTTGAGTGCTTAGCTACACCTTCCCCAGTAGTATATCCCCGGATCCAAGCACGAAGCCTAACCTTATCGATAGGACATGGTCCCTCCCTTCTCTGCATTGTATTAGGTAAAATTGGCATTGATAAGTAGAGAGTTATAAATACGAATGGAAAAAATTTTTATACTTACCAATATTTCATCGGTAATGCGAGCAAAGCCTTTTCTACTTCCAAGGTACGACATTGTTTGTTTTCCTCTTATTTGTTTAAACTTTGTAGACCTCTCCTACGTACAACACATGCATATTATTAGATAATACCTTAATTGTTAGACATTGAAGCTTCAAAAAATATTTATTCAACATACCTTAAATTGTTTTGATGATCTTTTCTCAACGAATAGTTCCCAATCTACCGGGTCTATGTCATTCGGCTTTCTCTTCAAATATTTTCCCAATTTTGATTTGTTGGCCCTAGCAAGTCTTCCTATTTGTTGGAGGATTGGTTGACCATTTTCATTTAACTCCACCTCTAGCCTATTGCCACTTTCAACGGGCCAAGCACTATACCTAGTGGGTCCCCTAGTCCTTGTTGTTCTCTCTGTTTTGCCTTCATTTGAAGCTTGTGGTTCTTCTTCGTCATTTTAATCTTCTGGTTCTTGTCCCTCATTTGATGCTTTTTGTCCTTGTTCTTCATTGGAACATTTTTCCTTGTCCTTCCTTTACTTCTTGTGCTTCTTTTTCTTCTTGTGCTTCTTTGTAGATTTACTCACTTGATTTGCACTCTACAAGAACACAGTTGACATTTATGCATTAGAAATATATGTAAGCATTGCTATAGAAAATATGTGCTTGCTTTGCAACAGTTGACATTTATGCTTGTTCTCAGAACACAGTTCTGAGAACAACATTCCCAAAAAATCAGTAAAAATATGTGCTTGATCCTTACTGCATTCGAACCTTCTTGCTCACTTATATAGAAACCAGCATTTTGATTGTTCACAAGAGCAGCCTCGATGCCTTGTCTTTGCTTCTTTGCTCTCTTTTTTGCGCGTTTTGAAGACTACAAATATGCAACATATTAAAACAGTAAGAAATAAATGAGATTTATGTAATCTTAATTTCAAATACATGTTGAAGGTTATTTACCTCAGCTTCACCATTATTTCTCATTTTCCTTGGTGTCATTGTAAGATAGGGTAGCTACGAGCAAGAATTACTTGCTGATGATGATTAGAAAATAAACAAATATTAAAGAAACAAATCATGACAAGTAGAGTATCAAATACTAAATCATGACAAGTAGAGTATCATAGAGTATCATAGACTGTACATCGAAGGACTGTACATTGAAGGACTGTACAATGTTTGCAGGACTTGAAGTCCAGGACTGATCAAGATTTTGCAGGAAATTAATTGGACTGGGCAGTGTAATGGGATGAGATGCAAGGAATAATATATATGCAGTATACCAGTTGGGGGCAGGATAAATACTTGTGTTTGTAGGACATGCTATGAAGTGTGTTGATGAAATGTGTAATGCAGTAAATGAAGTGAGCAGTGAAGAGTTTAGATGCAGTGAAATGAAAATGAGTGTGCAGTGAGTGAGGCACTGGTTAAATTGGGAATAGAATATGCAATGCTAAAATTCAGTGGATCAAATTGAAGTGCAGGTAGTGAAATGATTCCACTGTACAATATTTAATGCAGTGGATCAAATTGAATAAATATTTTTGTGCACAGGTGTCTAATGGAGTGTATTTGATGATGAATGTCCTGAAATAGTGGATGTATCAATGAATACAATTTGGGCATTATGTAATTGCAGTGAACACCAACCGTGGATGATACAGACATTAAGCTATATACATATATATAGACATTAAGCTTCTTGAGGACCTTAAAAGTATTTCACAGGTCACATTAAGCTATATATATTATATATATATTTTTATATATATATATATATATATATATATATATATATATATATATATATATATATATATATATTTTTTTTTTTTTCACGGTTGATATATATATATATATATATATATATATATATATATATATATATATATATATATATATATATATATATATATATATATATATTTCACAGGTCACATTAAGCCTTATATATATATATATAAGCCTTATATATATATATATATATATATATATATATATATATATATATATATATATATATATATATATATATATATATATATATATCAACCGTGGATGATACAAACAACAAAAAACCTATATATATATATATTTTTTCTTCTCTCTCTCTCTCTCTCTCTCTCTATATATATATATATATATATATATATATATATATATATATATATATATATATATATATATATATATATAAGGCTAATGATTTGTTGTACAAGTCACATTAAGCTTCTTGAGGGCCTTAAAAGTATTCCACAAAGTTGAAGATACAGACATTGAAGGACTGTACATCGAAGGACTGTACATTGAAAGACTGTAATGGTTTGAGTTTACACCTGTATTTTGAAGGACTGTACATTGATAGAGTATCATAGACTATCATAGAGTATCAAATACTAAAACGAAGTTCACAGACCCTATATTGTGAAGCATTTAAAAAAACCAAAACCTAATAAAAACTACTGATTGTATACATGTTCTGCACAACCTTAACAAAGAATACTAAAAACCTGTATATAACAAATTCAAGAACAATTGTGAAAGCATTAAAAAATACTAGTTATTTTCAAACAAGCTTCTATACCAATAATAAAAACTAATGAAACATAGAGACCAATTAAACCATATAGAGTGTTTCATAAGATTAAATATAGAGGAAAAAGACCTCTTAAACATAAATGCCCTCACAATCCTTTCTAAGATAACTATCACTACCATCCTCAACATTCTTATCTAGTTTTGATACATCCACTGGTGCTAATGATGGTGTAAAGACATTTTGATCAACGCCCATATCCATATCTTGAAAACCTCTTGCTGGTGCCTTTAACACAACATGCCAATTAGATGAAGCAATATCCTTAGAGTAAAATACTTGGATTGCCTGTGATGCTAGAATAAACGAGTCTCTTTCAAAGCGGTGTTTTCTTTGGTGAAGGTTAACCAAGGTAAACCCATCTTCTATTTTGACACCATTTGTTGTGCTAGCCCAATCACAATAAAAAATAGAAATGTGAAAGGTATGATAATCCAAGCAAAATATATTCTTAAGTACTCCATAGTAGGCAACTGTATTGGTGACTTGGTTCCTATCCTTCAAGCTGGATCTACAAATGGTTGTTGCCTCAAGTGAGACACCACTGTTCTGCCTAGAGTTCTCAGCAGCCTTTGTATAGTAGCGGTTACCATTGATAACAAATCCTGAATAAGACACAACATGTTTTGAAGGGCCATGTACAAGCCCTCTTAACATGTCGGATATGTTTCCACAGGATTGACCCTTAATCTGTTCAAAATCAAAACAAAAGGTAAGGACATACATTGTTTGGAAAATAATGTGCTAAGGGTACTAAAAAAAAGAAATTGGGACCTTCTTTTTTAACCAAGATGACAATTCCTTCGAATGACGATCTTGAAGTAAATTTTCATTTTGAACAAGTCGTCTATTCGAAAGTTTCAATTCCTTCAAGTGCATCCTAATAGGGAAAACAATTTTACATGATATTAATTATAGATATTGGCAAGATACGTTGGAGTTAGTATGTTTTCTTATAACTTACTCTAGATAAGGTTCGACTTCATCCATATTGAACAATACATAACGGTGAGCACTTTGTAGCTATTGTTTATCCAATGTCATTATTGTTCCTTTTGAAATTGGACGTCCATCGAAAATTGCATCATTTTCAATATCTTCATTTCGATTTGGATGATGATCCATCTCAGCAACTTGTTTCATATACCTACTAACAAATCTCATGCTCTTATCAGCAAGATAACATTTTACTATACAACCTTCAGGACGTGCACGATTTCTAACGTATCCTTTAAGGAACGTTATGTATCTACGAGAAAAAAATAATTTATATTTAAAGTAAGCAAACGAATGAATGAAATCAATAAAAAGAAAACAAAAGATCACCTTTCAAACGGATACATCCAACGATAATGGACTGGGCCACCTAATTTAGCTTCACGCCCCAGATGGATTGGCAAATAAATCATGATATCAAAAAATGAAGGAGGAAAATACCTTTCAACCAAATATAATATGTCAACAAGTAGATTGGTAAATGAATCACGATAACAAAAAATTGAGGAGAAAAATACCTTTCAAACAAGCATAATATCTCAACAATTTCTTCCTCTAATTTCTCTATTTGTTCTCTATCGATGGCTCTTTGGCACAAGACATTAAAAAATACACAAATTCGAAATATTGCAATCCTTGGTCCTTTTGGAAGAAGACCTCTCAATGCCACAGGCAACAACTGTTGCATTAACACGTGACAATCATGCGACTTGAGTCCTGTTATTTTGCATTCTTCTACTGATATACAGTTTCTAATGTTTGAAGAGTAACCATCGGGCAACTTCAAGTTATATAATCTCTTGCAAAAAATTTTCTTTTCTTTCTTTGAAAGGGTGTGCGGTCCCGGTGGAAGAAAAAATCTCTTATTTCTTAATTCTGGATGGAAAACTTGTCGAATGCCCATTTCTTCCAAATCCTTACGTGATTCTATGCCATCCTTCGATTTTCCCTTTGCATTTAGCAATGTAACAACCACGCTATCACACCAGTTCTTTTCTATGTGCATTAGATCCAAATTATGGCGCAAAATGAGATGCTACAAAACCCAAAAAAGAATAGAAAGGTCAATTGGAAACAATTTACAAAACACATATGAAAATAATATGATATTACCTCCCAATACGGCAGTGAAAAAAATGTTGACTTCTTCTTCCACATCTCTGAAGATTGCCTCTTTCTTTTGCCATTGTCTTTTCCTTTCCCAAAATTATTTGTCATATTTCTTAGTCCTTCTAAAATTTTTGATCCAGTCATTAATCTAGGTGGTTCCCTATGTTCTTGCTTACCATCAAACCAACTTTTTTTCAACCTAAATGGATGCTTGGATGGAAGAAAACGTCTGTGTCCTATGTAGACGATTTTTCTACTATATTTTAACCATTTTGAACATGTATTCACTCCATATATGGGACATCCAACTTTTCCTTTGGTAGTACATCCAGCTAGGTTACCATAAGCTGGAAAATTATTTATTGTCCACATCAAAATTGCTTTCAAGTTGAAAAAAGATTTACTAAATGCATCATAAGCATGCACTCCAGTTCCATAGCTCTAGCAAATCATCTATTAGTGGCTGTAAATAAACATCTATATCATTTCCAGGTTGCTTCAGTCCAGGAATTAGTAGTGTCAACATTATATTTTCTTTTCGCATGCATAGCCATGGTGGAAGATTGTATGTCGTGAGCATCACTGGCAAACAACTATATGAAGAGCTAAGATCGTCGAAAGGATTAAACCCGTCTGCAGCAAGGCCAAGTCTAAGGTTGCGTGGCTCTTCTACGAAAGAGGGCCACTTCATATTAATTGTCTTCCATGATAAGGAGTCCACAGGATGTCTCATGATGTCATCGTCACTTTTGTGTTTATAATGCCACCTTAAGTTTTCAGCCGATTCAGGTGACTGAAACATTCTTCTGAACCTTGGAATTATCGGAAAGTACCTTAGTAATTTTGCTGGAACTCCTTCTTGAATTTTACCAGTCTTATCTTTCTTCCACCATTCCAATCCACATTTTTTTACATTTTCCCTCATTTTTCAATTCTTTTCTGTATAGACAACAATCATTGGGACATGCATATATCTTCTCACAATCAAGCTCAAATGTCTTAAGCAACGATTCAACGTCACGTGAGGATTCTGGAATTGTATTTCCATCAGGTAAAATATCATGCAATATTTCCAAAAGATGACTAAAACATTTATTAGAAATTCCATACATAGACTTGTGCTTGTATAAAATAACGGTTGCCGATAACCTAGTATACTTTTTGCAACTTGGGTATAATGGGTTATTTGCATCCTTCAATAAGGTTGTTAATCCATCATCCCTTTCTTCTTCGATAGGTTCAACATTGGGTTCATTTTCAACATATGCATCTTCAATTATATTAGTATCCTCTGTCTGTTCCAAATTTGAAATTTCTTCCCCATGCCAAATCCAAGTTGTATAAGACATATCCATCCCACGTCTTAACAAATGAAGTAAAATCATATCTTCATTACCATGACACAAATTCTTACAATCAATGCAGGGACATAACATAAAGTCTGGATTCTTTGCATTTGACTTGGCAAAATCTACAAACTGACGGACATATTTCTTATACAATGTCGTATTCCTAAAAAAATACAAAATAATTATAACATAAATAAGACATAAAGATGGATTTAATTAAGTGAACACATTATTATAGTGAAAAGGATTTCAATACTTGTTAAGATAAACCCAATCTTTATTCATCTTGTTGACACCCACAACTTGCTTATATCGAGCTTGATAATACCAAAAATAATTTGTACGTGGTCCTAAAGAGTTTTAAATTAAATAATTTAGAATTTGTACATGCATTAGTAAACAACAACAATTGTCACTTCCTGAAACAAACCAAAAATATAAAAAAATTATATACGAAAAAGGAATGACTTACAGAGCGATGACAAAATCGTGGCACTTTCTTCTTCTTCAACACTTCACAAATTTAGGGTTCCTGAAACAAACCAATAACATCAAACACAACAAAATGCCACAGAAATTCAGTTGAAGGAGTTGTACATAGAAACAAAATTTCTATCCAAAGTCGAACCCTAATTTCTGACAAATAGATCCACGAAATCGAGGAGTCACATATACCCCAAATAAACCATCCAAACCCCAAATAATCCATCCAAAGCCGATCCAACAAATCGATCCAATAAAAATATAACATCTCTCACGAAAACCCCAAATAATCCATCCAAAGCCGAACCCTAATTTTCGACAAATCGAGGAGGCACATATACACCGCCACTGATAGATACTTTATTGATGGGGGAAAAAATTGAAAATAGCATTTTGCTATGGACAGTCGATTAATTTTTTGGATTTTCGTAAGGTGAGAGAGAGACAGAGAGAAGAAGATGAGGAAGAGGGAGGGTTTCGTGAGGGAAAGAGGGTTACCTGAGGAAGAACGTTGCCGGAAAAGGGTTTGGCGACAAAGAGAAAAGATGAGGAAGAGAGGAGTTTTCGTGAGAGAGAGTTATGAGGAGGAGAGAGGGTTTTCGTGAGAGGAGTTGAAGGGGCTTTCCAGTTACGTGCCCAGGTTAGAGGAGTTGAAGGGGTTTTTCAGTTAGGCGCCCAGGTTATGAGGTGGAGAATACAATAATGTTTTTTCAAACATAAGACATAGCGTTTTGCTATGGACGGTTCCGATTTAATTGCGAAACATCTAACGGACGGGATTGACCGCTATGGAGAACGCTATAATTTATTTAGCAAAACTGAATCGCTCCAATAGCAGTCACAACATACTAAAACTTATTTTTTTAATATAAAATATATTTTATAAAACTGTGTAGCTTCTTCCATATGATTGGAACAGTAGATAGTTTAATTGTGAGCATTCGATTAACTCGGTTAACCGAACCGAATTACCAAATATCGAATTCGACCGAAAATCGAATAACAAAAATTGAAACCAGCCGAAATATCCTGTACCGAACTAAACTGAATGGAATAAATCTGTTCGATTTTCAGTTTATTTGGTTTATAACCAATATTTCAGTTTATTTATAATTTTTTTCCAATATATATATTAACTAAATATACAAAGATATATTTCGTATATATATTACTAAATTTTCTTATTCGGTTTACCAGGGGAGAGGAATTTTAGATAAAATTTCTGAAAGGTTAGTGGGATTAGTTGAAGAGTATTCTGCAGCTCCTTCGCATGATTTTTTTTACGGTAGCGATTTTGTAACTTATATAGCATCCAAAATATGTTATAGTATTTTTTTTAAATCATGTAAAATATATACAATATGATGCTACTCCTAATCGAACTGGATACCTTACTTTGACATATGTAGGGGTGAGCCTTCTGTTTATTCGCGGTTTCAACCGAAACGAAATAGTCAACACCAAATAAACCGAAATTCAAAAACTACAAAACCGAAACTGAACCAAAATTAACCAAAACCAAAACCGAACTGAAGCGAATAAACTATTCGGTTATTTGATCAATTTATTCGGTTAAACCGAATAAATGTAAATCATATTTTAATTAAATTAAAGAAATTATAAGTTTGTACACTTTTTTGTTATATGTCAAAAATATATCAAAAGTAGGACTTGTATATATATATATATATATATATATATATATATATATATATATATATATATATATATATATATATATATATATATATATATATATATATATTATAATTGTTGCTTTCAAATATATACATTTTTAGTCACTAAATATACATAGAATTAGGATTTTTATAAATTAATAAATCTTATTGGGGTTTTCGATTTTAAACCGAAATCGAATAATTTTTTTTAGTATTTTCAAAACCGAAATCGAACCAAATTTTTTTCAAATGAATCGAATCTCTTATTCGGTTAGGTTCGATTCGGATTTCGGTCCAAAATCGAATAATGCTCACCCTTAGACATACGAGCATAGCAACGGTGAGAAAAAAACTATACCTTTAACAGCACTGCATAATGAACGCTATTGATAATGACACTTCTAATAGCGGGGAGGCATAAACGCTATAGATAAACTGCTATTGTATGAACTTTTAATAGCATTTCTTATGAACGCTATGGATGATGATATTATAATAGCAGGGAGGCTCAAACGCTATAGATAAACTGCTATTGTATTACCTTTTAATAGCACTGACTAATGAACGCTATTGATGATGACATTCTATCGCAGGGAGACCGGAACACTATAGATAAACTGCTATTGTATGCCCTATTTATTGTAGTGTATGAAACGCATGATCAAATAAGATTATGGTAGAAAATTACCAAACTGGATACAAATCAAGCAGTCAAATGAGAGTACGAAATACAATCAAAAGAGGTGATCAAGTCGTATGGATTAGATCATAATTTCTACTCCTATATGCAGTCTCTTATCAGTACAGTTACGTAACCGATACGATATGCTCTGAACTATCTAGAGGGCAAGTATATTTATCTAATAAGCTAAGTCAACTATATTTCAATCCATATAGAATAGTCATACGAAGAGCGAACCAAGTGCACTAAGGTTGATCAGACCATAATACACCGATTCTGATTAGACAATGTATTAGTGGGTGTCTCCAATATAACACCTGTCCTGAACAAGCTCGATAAAAGAATAATCTTAAAAAATTAGGCTATAATAGTAGCATTAGTCAAGATATTCTTAAAAAACTTGTTCGGTGTTTGTGCCTCCATAGTTATCATACTATCTTATTGTCTTAAAGCATAGGCCGACCAAATGTGGTATGGACCTATAAAACTCTATAGTCTAGGTAAACCTATCTTCCTATACTAGTATATATTCAGTGCCTACTCAATTGTACTTCATTAATGGGTCAATGGGATGCTAGGTTGTGAGGTATGCTATCCAAATTATAAGAATTCAACTAATAGTGTAATTGAACAATAGAGCATATATACCTAGTACGACTCATCTTCCTAACCTCTATCGTACGAAAAATTACTCATGGTAGAAAAGGAATCAAGCAAACTGTAATACCCCATCCTGCTCAGCTCAATCAGAGGAATCGAAACGCTAACAACGTTCAGACTTAGCCATGCAACGACTGCTTGATGACCCGCTCAGTCAAGGCGACTCCTCGCTAAGGTGGGTAGCTTCGGTGAACTTGCCTCAGATTGGCCTTCATACTAATAAAAAGAAAGTTTTCAACTGCAGAAGTAGGCTTGATAATAGAAGAGACGAATCCACATAGCTAAGGAAATAATCCCAAGTTGGGTCGGATTGAGTTAGAATATGGAAATATCCCACGGTCGGCGTAGAAGTGTTGCACGATGTGCTTTCAAAATGACACTCGATCCTTCGTCCCGTGGGTTGGGAGATGGAAAGTTGGTTTAAGTGGCCATAAAGTTATGAACACTAGCCTAAGTCATAGGCATCGCACACATAAATGCTTGATAAAGCATGCACGGTCCCATCGTTCGATACTTGGCATAACCAAAGTGTCCCTTAAGTCTTGGTGCATATTTCTATGATACAAGGCTTGGCATAGCCTTTGCTCGTCCTAACGGTTAAGTTGTTGCACGATTGAGTTAGGCAAAAGTTATGTCGGCTTATCGAAGTCGTTCTAAGCACCATCCCACGCTTTTAGCGGTTGTTAAGTCGCCTAGTTCCATGATCTCAAAGCTCGTCATATGAAGTATGACTTGGGTGGTAGCGTAGCATAGAACACAAGTCAGTTTAAGGCACGAGCCACAATTGGTTCAATGAAAAGTTAGCCACGGTCTATGGCACAAGAAGAACACGTTTTGTTCAAGTTATGTTTGAAGGCTATCAATTAGCCATTCATGAGTTGAGTCAATAAGAGTATGGAAATACTAAAAATATGTCAAGACTGTAGGTCAGTCGCCGAGGAGAAACATGTCGGGAGTGTTGGTCAGTCGCCGAGAAGAAATATTATTGGAACTATAGGTCAGTCGTCGAGGAGAAATATGTCGGGACTGTAGGTCAGTCGTCGAGACAACCCTAGTTTGGGCTCTCAAAATGAAGTATGAAAAGTAAAAAAATAAAGCAAGGGAAACTAAGTTGTGACGGTTAGGCCATGAATTTACGTTGAGTCTAGAAGTTCTCGATCGTAGGTGCGTGATCGTGGACAACTTGTCAACAAGGTTTCGCGCCCTCGATTCGGTAGCCTGGGGCCACAGGACCATATCGGCCTATGAGGGGAGCAAGGTAGTTAGGCAAGAAGATACCGTCGGTGATTCGAGGACTTGAGCAGGGCTAGCTACCCTTAGCTGCAAGGGTCTTGTCTACACCACCTACATGCCCAAGATGATTTGAATTGCCAGTGACCTTTCATATAGATAAGTTGACATGCTGAGTGGAAATTCGCATGCATGGTGTCGGTCGAATAAAAGAAAGTGCAAGCACGACACAAATAAGGTAAAGATGGTATGCACGGTTGTAATGCAAGTCTTAAGAAGCCTAAGATTTTGGCTATAGAAAAGATGCGTGCTTCGGTAATGTGGCATCGAGTATTAAGTCATTGGCATAAAGTTCCATAAGCACTTGAGTCATTTCGAGTTTTAAGTCAAGAAGGGCTGTAAGGAAAGTTTGGTTAAGTCATGCTAAGTTACGAGGCACACCCTAAATATTGAAGCACGAACCAAGTCTATGACATGAATCATGTTGTTGCATCCCAAAGTATGGGCCATAAGGCAAGTACGAGTCGGTACGTTGATGTTGCAAGCACGAGAATGGTCTAGAGGCAAGGATAAGAAAGTTATCAGTGCGATAGCATGAAGATAGTCTAGAGACATAAATAGGCCAGACGTCTATGTCCTAAAATTGATCCTAAGACAAGATTAGAAAGACAATTATAAGGGATTATGTCGTACAAAGTAAATGAACGTGTTGGTTTTGTATTGGTGGACGAGGAGCTTACTCCACCAGTACAGTTGAGTACTGACACCCACATAGTGTTTATGTGCATGCTCAGGTAGAATCTCGTTAGCACGGAGCTCGCTTGGATGCATCGAGCACAGAGTTTTTGGGCGTACGGCCACATGGAGTCTGGACTTATACGGAACATAATTTATGGACATTACCTATCTAAAGCATCCACTGGCTCGTCAAATTGTACTGAGAGATGAGAGAGAGCAGAGTGACTTGTATTGAGAAAAAAGTGAGCTTGAGTGATTGTAATCATGGCCTCGTGCCACAGTTGTAATCTTTGTTTCAATATCAATAAAGAGCATTTTGAATGACTTGTGTTTTGCTTCCGCTGCTGTTTATTTAATATTTATGCTTGGGACTTCTGTGCAACGACTCGTCTCTTAGCCTGTAATCGGCCGTTATGGAACCTGCCTTATGTGAGCGCAATATAGCCTCATGCGGCATCATGTCTTAGCGAGGACGATTGGTCCTACGGGACCGGGGCATGACATAATGGTATCAGAGCACGGTTTTACGTCCTTAGACTTTGATTGAATTCTTTAACTTCGATGATGTTCCACAAACTCTGATGTTCCGCAATTGATATTATTGGTGTGCTCTCTCTCAAATGTCCCACGGGATATCCATATAATAAGTCTATATATTTTGTAAAATTTTATGAAGGAAATTTTTTATTAATAAAAGATGGTTTCACGTAAGGCACGGTTGGCTAAGTCGGACTGAGCATATACACCAAGAATTGCGTCGACCTTAGAAAAAGTTGTGTGCGAAATTTGAATTATTTCAAATGGGATCGAAATTGACTTGACTTATAGAATACAGGATGGCTATCGATATGGGTGCCATCAGACGATATTATCATCAATACGATATATATGTAGCGTGCTTAAAAATTGAGGAATAGTTTGAACGAAAATTCGAAGTAACCGAGATTCAAAAACTTGTTTCGAGGATTTGTTGAATGACTTCATCCCTGAGTGGTGTATGGGATAGCCTCGGGGATGTTGATCGATTGAGGATACGGGGTGCCAACGAGTCTATCAGCAAGCGACGATTATGCAAAGCCTTAGAATGAGTGATTCAAGTTAGTATGAGTTTGATTCGAATGGACGAGGAAAACGGCGTACCTCAGATTGGGATTATGCTGAGCGCGAAATGCAAAGTGATAAGAAAAGAAAGATTGAATCGAGGAAAAATTAAGGTGTACGAATGGATGAATCGATCGAGGAAATCGATATGAATTATATACGAAAAGTTAGCACGAACGGATGATAGCATGCTTGGGAATGATTCGAAGATTGAGAATGACTATAAGAAATTGGAATAGATGTTGCTTGATGATTTGAGTTAGCATAAAACGTTGCGACTTGAAAAAGAGTGTTGCTTGAGGACTTAAGATAGACGAATGAACATAAGTGATGATGGTTTTGAACAAAATGATCATGTCACTAGTTCGAGGGATAATGATCGAATTTGATCTTGAATATCAAGGAAATTGTGGTATATCCAATTCGGATGATAGCATCAGTTACACGACTCGAAATTCCTTGCAAAGGGAGATCGTCAGGTTATACATATCATCGATGGTATTAAGGCGTATCAAAGAACGATGTGCGATAACTTGGGGTACTCTAATTCAAGGAATGACGATCGTGTAAAGTGTTATTATTTTGATGGATGCTATACTTGGGATTTTGATTGAAATGAATGCTTGGATGAAAATGATCGTGTCTTGATTTCTTCGATGATAACCACAACGTCGACGATCTTGTCTTGCATGAGCGCAAGTCCAGCCTTATACATGTGTCATGTCAAATTTGGGGCAATCGTTCCGCGTGAGCGCTGACATGGTA
The DNA here is from genome assembly GCA_029216955.1 of Iris pallida. Lineage (NCBI taxonomy): Eukaryota > Viridiplantae > Streptophyta > Magnoliopsida > Asparagales > Iridaceae > Iris > Iris pallida. The sequence continues at coordinate 590,206 of JANAVB010011998.1, read as the reverse complement.
ATTCATGTCGCGAAAATGATCGAACTCGGGAGATCAGGTTATGGCAATTTGGATTGCTTCGACTTGTAGTTTGATGCGAAGGTGAATTCGAGGATTGGTCGGACTTGTGATTGCCGATTAAGTAAACTTAAGGATTGAGTAGATCCAATATGCGTCTTGAGAATGAATAAATCTAGGCTCAATACAAGAGTTACGCCCCAATGAGAATGATTATCTTACGGGAGCGTTGGCATGGTGATTTATGTCTACCACGGATAATCAGACTAGCGTAAGATTGGGACATGACATATTGTTATGCTAGACGATCTTGTGATCGAATACATAAATTGTGATAAGTAATTTAGGGAATATGGAATGAGGATTATGGTTAAGTGACAAATCGTGTCCTAGCATGCTTGACTTGGAAAGGATGGATAGGTAGATTACATTAAACGTGTTCAAAGAGATAGACTACACAAATTGCTTGTTGGACGAGCGATATTAATATGTCGATGAATTGGTTGAGTGAACTTACGATAGGATGACTTTACTGAATGACTCGGTCCCCTTGGATTAAGTGTTATAAGTGCGAATATGAGGAATCTATGCTCGAAGTTTAGAAATCGGAGTGGTGCGAGCTTGGAAAGAAAGTCCCATACTATCAACTTTGGTTTGACCTTAGGATTGGGGTCTGTGTTGATATTATTGTTTGGTAACTATGATTCCAATACCGACGGATGACTTTAGCCTAGAAATATGACCTAGCAGTCAGGCAAGACTTTCCTGTTTCGAGAGTTATAATAAGAAAACCCCACTCACGAGACTTGGCTGAAGTGTATATAGTTCAGGGATGCCTAAATATGTGCATGATCCGACTCGAGTGAGAATGACGAATTCTCTATCACGAGGGCTTGGTTTAAATGCATGTATTTTGGGGACGCCTAAAATATATGCATGATCCAAGTAAGTGATACGTTGAATTCAAGTGAGACTGAAGGAACTGAACGGTATTGAGGATTTCAAAATCGTGGGTTTTAGAGAGAAATTAATGGTAGTGCAATCATTAGATTTAAAATGAACTTGAAAATTAATAGAGGCATTGACGCAAATTAGGATTCGAAGATTAGTTAATATAAGTGTGTGCTCAGTAAATTTTGACGACGAAACTTTTTCTGAGTGGTGTATAATATAATGTCCCGTCCCGCTCAGCTCAATCGGAAGAATCGAAATCTAACGGCGTTTGGACTTAGCCATGCAACGGCTGCTTGAAGACCCGCTCAGTCGAGGCAATTCCTCGCTTAGGTGGGTGGCTTCGGTGAACTTGCCTCAGCTTGGCCTTCACACTAATAAAACGAAAGTTTTCAACTGCATACGTAGGCTTGATAATAAAAAAAGGAATCCACATAGCTAAAAGAATAATCCCAAGTTGGGTCGAAATGAGTAAGAATATGGAAATGTCCCACGGTCGGCGTAGAAGCGTTGCACGATGTGCTTTCAAAATGAAACTCGATCCTTCGTTCCGTGACTTGGGAGAAGGAAAGTTGGTTTAATTTGCTATGAATTTATGAACTTAGCCTAAGTCATAGGTGTCGCATACATAAATGCTTGATAAAGCATGCACGGTCCCATCGTTCGATACTTGGCATAGCCAAAGTGTCCTTTAAGTCTTAGTGCATATTTCTATGATGCAAGGCATGGCATAGCCTTTGCTCATCCCAACGGTTAAGTTGTTGCACGATTGATTTAGGCAAAAGTTATGTCGGCTTATCGAAGTCGTTCTAAGCACTATCCCACACTTTTTACGGCTGTTAAGTCGCCTAGTCCCACGATCTCGAGGCTCATCATATGAAGTATGACTTGGGCGGTAGCGTCGTATAGAACATAAGTCGGTTTAAGGCACGAGCCACAGTTGGTTCAATAAAAAGTTAGCCACGGTCTATGGCACATAAAGAACACGTTTTGTTCAAGTATGCTTGAAGGCTATCAATTAGGCATTATTAAGTTGAGTCAATAAGAGTATGGAAACACTAAAAATATGTCGGGACTGTAGGTCAGTCGCCGAAAAGAAATATTATCGGGACTGTAGGTCAGTCGCCGAGGAGAAATATGTCGGGACTATTGGTCAGTCATCGAGGCAACCCTGGTTTGGGCTCTGCAAAAAGAAGTATGAAAAGTAAAAAGAAGTAAAGCAAGGGAAACTAAGTTGTGACGGTTATGTCATGCATTTACGTTGAGTCTAGTAGTTCTCGTAGGTGCGTGGTCATGGACAACTTGTCGACAAGGTTTCGTGCCCTCGATTCGGTATCCTAGGGCCATAGGACCGTATCGGCATAGGAGGGGAGCAAGGTAGTTAGGCAAGAACATGCTGTCGATAATTCGAGGACTTGAGCAGGGATAGCTACCCTTAGCTGCAAGGGTCTCATCTGCACCACCTACATGTCCAAGATGGCTTGAATTGCCAGTGACCTTTTATATAGATAAGTTGGCATGCTGAGCAGCAATCCGTATGCACGGTATCGGTCGAATAAAAGAAAGTGCCAGCACGACACAAATGGGGTAAAGATGGTATGCATGGTTGTAATACAATTCTTAAGAAGCCTAAGATTTTGGCTATAGAAAAGTCCCGTGCTTCGGCACGAAATGTGGCATCGAGTATTAAGTCGTTGGCATAGAGTTGCATAAGCACTTGAGTCATTTTGAGTTAAGTCAAGTAGGACCGTAAGGCAATTTTGGTTAAGTTATGCTAAGTTATGAGGCACAACCTTAATATATTGAAGCACGAACCAAGTCTATGACATGAATCATGTTGTTGCATCCTAATGTATGGACCATAAGGCAAGCACGAGTCGGTACGTTGATGTTGCAAGCATGGGAATAGTCTAGAGGCAAGGATAAGGAAGTTATCAGTGTGATAGTACGATGATGGTCTAGAGACACAAATAGGCCAGGCTTCTATGTCCTAAAATCGATCCTAAGACAAGAATAGAAAGACAATTGTAAGGGATTATGTTGCACAAGGTAAATGAACGTGTTGGTTTTGTTTGGGTGGGCGAGGAGCTCACTCCACCAGTACAGTTGAGTACTGACACCCACACAGTATTTATGTGCAGGCTTAGGTAGAAGCTCGTTGGCGCGGAGCTCACTTGGATGCATCGCGGCACGGAGTTCCTTGGCTTTTCAAGGCGTGCGGCCGCATGGAGTCTGGACTTATACGGGACAATGTATGGATATCGCCTATCTGAAGCATCCGCTGGCTCGTCAAATTATACTGAGAGATAAGAGACAACAGAGTAACTTGTATTGAGAGAAAAGTGAGCTTGAGTGATTGTCATCATGCCTCGTGCCATAATTGTAATCTTTGTTTAAATATCAATAAAGAGCATTTTAAATGACTTGTGTTTTGCTTCAAGTTTCTGCTGCTGTTTATTCAATATTTTTGCTTGGAACTTATGTGCGACGACCCCGTCGCTTAGCCTATAATCGGTCGTTATGGAATCTGCCTTACGTGAGCGCAATCTAGCCTCATGTGACATCATGCCTTAGCGAGGACGATCGGTCCTACGGGACCGGGACGTAACACAAGCTGCAATTCAAGGCATTCAAATGGGAGTTTGAAAATAGAATCAATGAAGGAGATCACGCATGTGATGAGATCCTATACACTAATCCTATATGCAGGCTTGCTTGGTACAATAATGTAACCAAACAATATATACGTTGACCTGTATGGGGCCACCATAAAAATATATAACGCCCCAGTCCCAAAATACGTAGGACTAGGTACGAAAACATGCCAGCCATATAATAAATATATGTAAGTTATAAATACAGTATAATTACGGCTAACTAATCTCGTCCACAAAAAAAGAATAAAGATATTGTAGAATCAAATATGGAATATCATTGTACAAGTTGCTGGATGGAGACAAACACTATCAACATGAAACTAGAAAGAAGGAAATAACAAAATAAAGAGTACAAGCAGCAACACGATAAGAAAACGTCTGTGTCCTATGTAGACAATTTTTCTACTATATTTTAACCATTTTGAACATGTATTCACTCCATATATGGGACATCCAACTTTTCCTTTGGTAGTACATCCAGCTAGGTTACCATAAGCTGGAAAATTATTTATTGTCCACATCAAAATTGCTTTCAAGTTGAAAAAAGATTTACTAAATGCATCATAAGCATGCACTCCAGTTCCATAGCTCTAGCAAATCATCTATTAGTGGCTGTAAATAAACATCTATATCATTTCCAGGTTGCTTCAGTCCAGGAATTAGTAGTGTCAACATTATATTTTCTTTTCGCATGCATAGCCATGGTGGGAGATTGTATGTCGTGAGCATCACTGGCAAACAACTATATGAAGAGCTAAGATCGTCGAAAGGATTAAACCCGTCTGCAGCAAGGCCAAGTCTAAGGTTGCGTGGCTCTTCTACGAAAGAGGGCCACTTCATATTAATTGTCTTCCATGATAAGGAGTCCACAGGATGTCTCATGATGTCATCGTCACTTTTGTGTTTATAATGCCACCTTAAGTTTTCAGCCGATTCAGGTGACTGAAACATTCTTCTGAACCTTGGAATTATCGGAAAGTACCTTAGTAATTTTGCTGGAACTCCTTCTTGAATTTTACCAGTCTTATCTTTCTTCCACCATTCCAATCCACATTTTTTTACATTTTCCCTCATTTTTCAATTCTTTTCTGTATAGACAACAATCATTGGGACATGCATGTATCTTCTCACAATCAAGCTCAAATGTCTTAAGCAACGATTCAACGTCACGTGAGGATTCTGGAATTGTATTTCCATCAGGTAAAATATCATGCAATATTTCCAAAAGATGACTAAAACATTTATTAGAAATTCCATACATAGACTTGTGCTTGTATAAAATAACGGTTGCCGATAACCTAGTATACTTTTTGCAACTTGGGTATAATGGGTTATTTGCATCCTTCAATAAGGTTGTTAATCCATCATCCCTTTCTTCTTCGATAGGTTCAACATTGGGTTCATTTTCAACATATGCATCTTCAATTATATTAGTATCCTCTGTCTGTTCCAAATTTGAAATTTCTTCCCCATGCCAAATCCAAGTTGTATAAGACATATCCATCCCACGTCTTAACAAATGAAGTAAAATCATATCTTTATTACCATGACACAAATTCTTACAATCAATGCAGGGACATAACATAAAGTCTGGATTCTTTGCATTTGACTTGGCAAAATCTACAAACTGACGGACATATTTCTTATACAATGTCGTATTCCTAAAAAAATACAAAATAATTATAACATAAATAAGACATAAAGATGGATTTAATTAAGTGAACACATTATTATAGTGAAAAGGATTTCAATACTTGTTAAGATAAATCCAATCTTTATTCATCTTGTTGACACCCACAACTTGCTTATATCGAGCTTGATAACACCAAAAATAATTTGTACGTGGCCCTAAAGAGTTTTAAATTAAATAATTTAGAATTTGTACATGCATTAGTAAACAACAACAATTGTCACTTCCTGAAACAAACCAAAAATATAAAAAAATTATATACGAAAAAGGAATGACTTACAGAGCGATGACAAAATCGTGGCACTTTCTTCTTCTTCAACACTTCACAAATTTAGGGTTCCTGAAACAAACCAATAACATCAAACACAACAAAATGCCACAGAAATTCAGTTGAAGGAGTTGTACATAGAAACAGAATTTCTATCCAAAGCCGAACCCTAATTTCTGACAAATAGATCCACGAAATCGAGGAGTCACATATACCCCAAATAAACCATCCAAACCCCAAATAATCCATCCAAAGCCGATCCAACAAATCGATCCAATAAAACTATAACATCTCTCACGAAAACCCCAAATAATCCATCCAAAGCCGAACCCTAATTTTCGACAAATCGAGGAGGCACATATACACTGCCACTGATAGATACTTTATTGACGGGGGAAAAAATTGAAAATAGCATTTTGCTATGGACAGTCGGTTAATTTTTTGGATTTTCGTGAGGTGAGAGAGAGACAGAGAGAAGAAGATGAGGAAGAGGGAGGGTTTCGTGAGGGGAAGAGGGTTACCTGAGGAAGAACGTTGCCGAAAAAGGGTTTGGCGACAGAGAGAAAAGATGAGAAAGAGAGGAGTTTTCGTGAGAGAGAGTTATGAGGAGGAGAGAGGGTTTTCGTGAGAGGAGTTGAAGGGGTTTTCCAGTTACGTGCCCAGGTTAGAGGAGTTGAAGGGGTTTTTCAGTTAGGCGCCCAGGTTATGAGGTGGAGAATACAATAATGTTTTTTCAAACATAAGACATAGCGTTTTGCTATAGACGGTTCCGATTTAATTGCGAAACATCTAACGGACGGGATTGCCCGCTATGGAGAACGCTATAATTTATTTAGCAAAACTGAATCGCACCTATAGCAGTCACAACATACTAAAACTTATTTTTTTAATATAAAATATATTTTATAAAACTGTGTTGCTTCTCCCATATGATTGGAACAGTAGATAGTTCAATTGTGAGCATTCGATTAACTCGGTTAACCGAACCGAATTACCAAATATCGAATTCGACCGAAAATCGAATAACAAAAATTGAAACCAGCCGAAATATCTTGTACCGAACCAAACTGAATGGAATAAATCTGTTCGATTTTCAGTTTATTTGGTTTATAACCAATATTTCAGTTTATTTATAATTTTTTTCCAATATATATATTAACTAAATATACAAAGATATATTTCGTATATATATTACTAAATTTTCTTATTCGGTTTACCAGGGGAGAGGAATTTTAGATAAAATTTCTGAAAGGTTAGTGGGATTAGTTGAAGAGTATTCTGCAGCTCCTTCGCATGATTTTTTTTACGGTAGCGATTTTGTAACTTATATAGCATCCAAAATATGTAATAGTATTTTTTTAAATCATGTAAAATATATACAATATGATGCTACTCCTAATCGAACTGGATACCTTACTTTGACATATGTAGGGGTGAGCCTTCTGTTTATTCGCGGTTTCAACCGAAACGAAATAGTCAACACCAAATAAACCGAAATTCAAAAACTCCAAAACCGAAACTGAACCAAAATTAACCAAAACCAAAACCGAACTGATGCGAATAAACTATTCGGTTATTTGATCGATTTATTCGGTTAAACCGAATAAATGTAAATCATATTTTAATTAAATTAAAGAAATTATAAGTTTGTACACTTTTTTGTTATATGTCAAAAATATATCAAAAGTAGGACTTGTATATATATATATATATATATATATATATATATATATATATATATATATATATATATATATATATATATTATAATTGTTGCTTTCAAATATATACATTTTTAGTCACTAAATATACATAGAATTAGGATTTTTATAAATTAATAAATCTTATTGGGGTTTTCGATTTTAAACCGAAATCGAATAATTTTTTTTAGTATTTTCGAAACCGAAATCGAACCAAATTTTTATCAAATGAACCAAATCTCTTATTCGGTTAGGTTCGATTCGGATTTCGGTCCAAAATCGAATAATGCTCACCCTTAGGCATACGAGCATAGCAACGGTGAGAAAAAAACTATACCTTTAACAACACTGCATAATGAACGCTATTGATAATGACACTTCTAATAGCGGGGAGGCATAAGCGCTATAGATAAACTGCTATTGTATGAACTTTTAATAGCATTTCCTATGAACGCTATGGATGATGATATTATAATAGCAGGGAGGCTCAAACGCTATAGATAAACTGCTATTGTATTACCTTTTAATAGCACTGACTAATGAACGCTATTGATGATGACATTCTATCGCAGGGAGACCGGAACACTATAGATAAACTGCTATTGTATGCCCTATTTATTGTAGTGTATGAAACGCATGATCAAATAAGATTATGGTAGAAAATTACCAAACTGGATACAAATCAAGCAGTCAAATGAGAGTACGAAATACAATCAAAAGAGGTGATCAAGTCGTATGGATTAGATCATAATTTCTACTCCTATATGCAGTCTCTTATCAGTACAGTTACGTAACCGATATGATATGCTCTGAACTATCTAGAGGGCAAGTATATTTGTCTAATAAGCTAAGTCAACTATATTTCAATTCATATAGAATAGTCATATGAAGAGCGAACCAAGTGCACTAAGGTTGATCAGACCATAATACACCGATTCTGATTAGACAATGTATTAGTAGGTGTCTCCAATATAACACCTGTCCTGAACAAGCTCGATAAAAGAATAATCTTAAAAAACTAGGCTATAATAGTAGCATTAGTCAAGATATTCTTAAAAAACTTGTTCGGTGTTTGTGCCTCCATAGTTATCATACTATCTTATTGTCTTAAAGCATAGGCCGACCAAATGTGGTATGGACCTATAAAACTCTATAGTCTAGGTAAACCTATCTTCCTATACTAGTATATATTCAGTGCCTACTCAATTGTACTTCATTAATGGGTCAATGGGATGCTAGGTTGTGAGGTATGCTATCCAACTTACAAGAATTCAACTAATAGTGTAATTGAACAATAGAGCATATATACCTAGTACGACTCATCTTCCTAACCTCTATTGCATGAAAAATTACTCATGGTAGAAAAGGAATCAAGCAAGCTGTAATGCCCCATCCTGCTCAGCTCAATCGGAGGAATCGAAACGCTAACAACGTTCAGACTTAGCCATGCAACGACTGCTTGATGACCCGCTCAGTCAAGGCGACTCCTCGCTCAGGTGGGTAGCTTCGGTGAACTTGCCTCAGATTGGCCTTCACACTAATAAAAAGAAAGTTTTCAACTGCAGAAGTAGGCTTGATAATAGAAAAGACGAATCCACATAGCTAAGGGAATAATCCCAAGTTGGGTCAGATTGAGTTAGAATATGGAAATATCCCACGGTCGGCGTAGAAGTATTGCACGATGTGCTTTCAAAATGACACTCGATCCTTCGTCCCGTGGGTTGGGAGATGGAAAGTTGGTTTAAGTGGCCATAAAGTTATGAATACTAGCCTAAGTCATAGGTATCGCACACATAAATGCTTGATAAAGCGTGCACGGTCCCATCGTTCGATACTTGGCATAACCAAAGTGTCCCTTAAGTCTTAGTGCATATTTCTATGATACAAGGCTTGGCATAGCCTTTGCTCGTCCTAACGGTTAAGTTGTTGCACGATTGAGTTAGGCAAAAGTTATGTCGGCTTATCGAAGTCGTTCTAAGCACCATCCCACGCTTTTAGCGGTTGTTATGTCGCCTAGTTCCATGATCTCAAAGCTCGTCATATGAAGTATGACTTGGGCGGTAGCGTAGCATAGAACACAAGTCAGTTTAAGGCACGAGCCACAATTGGTTTAATGAAAAGTTAGCCACGGTCTATGGCACAAGAAGAACACATTTTGTTCAAGTTATGTTTGAAGGCTATCAATTAGCCATTCATGAGTTGAGTCAATAAGAGTATGGAAATGCTAAAAATATGTCAAGACTGTAGGTCAGTCGCCGAGGTGAAACATGTCAGGAGTGTTGGTCAGTCGCCGAGAAGAAATATTATTGGAATTATAAGTCAGTCGTCGAGGAGAAATATGTCGGGACTGTAGGTCAGTCGCCGAGACAACCCTGGTTTGGGCTCTCAAAATGAAGTATGAAAAGTAAAAAAATAAAGCAAGGGAAACTAAGTTGTGATGGTTAGGCCATGAATTTACGTTGAGTCTAGAAGTTCTCGATCGTAGGTGCGTAATCGTGGACAACTTGTCGACAAGGTTTCGCGCCCTCGATTCGGTAGCCTGGGGCCACAGGACCATATCGGCCTATGAGGGGAGCAAGGTAGTTAGGCAAGAAGATACCGTCGGTGATTCGAGGACTTGAGCAGGGCTAGCTACCCTTAGCTGCAAGGGTCTTGTCTACACCACCTACATGCCCAAGATGACTTGAATTGCCAGTGACCTTTCATATAGATAAGTTGACATGCTGAGTAGAAATTCGCATGCATGGTGTCGGTCGAATAAAAGAAAGTGCAAGCACGACACAAATAGGGTAAAGATGGTATGCACGGTTGTAATGCAAGTCTTAAGAAGCCTAAGATTTTGGCTATAGAAAAGATGCGTGCTTCGGCATAAAATGTGGCATCGAGTATTAAGTCATTGGCATAAAGTTCCATAAGCACTTGAGTCATTTCGAGTTTTAAGTCAAGAAGGGCTGTAAGGAAAGTTTGGTTAAGTCATGCTAAGTTGCGAGGCACACCCTAAATATTGAAGCACGAACCAAGTCTATGACATGAATCATGTTGTTGCATCCCAAAGTATGGGCCATAAGGCAAGTACGAGTCGGTACGTTGATGTTGCAAGCACGAGAATGGTCTAGAGGCAAGGATAAGAAAGTTATCAGTGCGATAGCATGATGATAGTCTAGAGACATAAATAGGCCAGACGTCTATGTCCTAAAATTGATCCTAAGACAAGATTAGAAAGACAATTATAAGGGATTATGTCGTACAAAGTAAATGAACGTGTTGGTTTTGTATTGGTGGACGAGGAGCTTACTCCACCAGTACAGTTGAGTACTGACACCCACACAGTATTTATGTGCATGCTCAGGTAGAATCTCGTTAACGCGGAGCTCGCTTAGATGCATCGAGCACAGAGTTTTTGGGCGTACGGCCACATGGAGTCTGGACTTATACGGAACATAATTTATGGACATCACCTATCTAAAGCATCCATGGCTCGTCAAATTGTACTGAGAGATGAGAGAGAGCAGAGTGACTTGTATTAAAAAAAAAGTGAGCTTGAGTGATTGTAATCATGGCCTCGTGCCACAGTTGTAATCTTTGTTTCAATATCAATAAAGAGCATTTTGAATGACTTGTGTTTTGCTTCCGCTGCTGTTTATTTAATATTTATGCTTGGGACTTCTGTGCAACGACTCGTCTCTTAGCCTGTAATCAGCCGTTATGGAACCTGCCTTATGTGAGCGAAATATAGCCTCACGCGGCATCATGCCTTAGCGAGGATGATCGGTCCTACGGGACCGGGGCATGACATAATGGTATCAGAGCACGGTTTTACGTCCTTAGACTTTGATTGAATTCTTTAACTTCGATGATGTTCCACAAACTCTGATGTTCCGCAATTGATATTATTGGTGTGCTCTCTCTCAAATGTCCCACGGGCTATCCATATAATAAGTCTATATATTTTGTAAAATTTTATGAAGGAAATTTTTTATTAATAAAAGATGGTTTTACGTAAGGCACGGTTGGCTAAGTCGGACTGAGCATATACACCAAGAATTGCGTCGACCTTAGAAAAAGTTGTGTGCGAAATTTGAATTGTTTCAAATGGGATCGAAATTGACTTGACTTATAGAATACAGGATGGCTATCGATATGGGTGCCATCAGACGATATTATCATCAATGCGATATATATGTAGCGTGCTTAAAAATTGAAGAATAGTTCGAACGAAAATTCGAAGTAACCGAGATTCAAAAACTTGTTTCGAGGATTTGTTGAATGACTTCATCCCTGAGTGGTGTATGGGATAGCCTCGGGGATGTTGATCGATTGAGGATACGGGGTGCCAACGAGTCTATCAGCAAGCGACGATTATGCAAAGCCTTAGAATGAGTGATTCAAGTTAGTATGAGTTTGATTCGAATGGACGAGGAAAACGGCGTACCTCAGATTGGGATTATGCTGAGCGTGAAATGCAAAGTGATAAGAAAAGATAGATTGAATCGAGGAAAAATTAAGGTGTACGAATGGATGAATCAATCGAGGAAATTGATGTGAATCATATACGAAAAGTTAGCACGACCGGATGATAGCATGCTTGGGAATGATTCGAAGATTGAGAATGACTATAAGAAATTGGAATAAATGTTGCTTGATGATTTGAGTTAGCATAAAACGTTGCGACTTGAAAAAGAGTGTTGCTTGATGACTTAAGATAGACGAATGAACATAAGTGATGATGGTTTTGAACAAAATGATCATGTCACTAGTTCGAGGGATAATGATCGAATTTGATCTTGAATATCAAGGAAATTGTGGTATATCCAATTCGGATGATAGCATCAGTTACACGACGCGGAATTCTTTGCAAAGGGAGATCGTCAGGTTATACATATCATCGATGGTATTAAGGCGTATCAAAGAACGATGTGCGATAACTCGGGGTACTCTAATTCAAGGAATGACGATCGTGTAAAGTGTTATTATTTTGATGGATGCTATACTTGGGATTTTGATTGAAATGAATGCTTGGATGAAAATGATTGTGTCTTGATTTCTTCGATGATAACCACAACGTCGACGATCTTGTCTTGCATGAGCGCAAGTCCAGCCTCATACATGTTTCATGTCAAATTTGGGGCAATCGTTCCGCGTGAGCGCTGACATGGTAATTCATGTCGCGGAAATGATCGAACTCGGAAGATCAGGGCATGGCAATTTGGATTGCTTCGACTTGTAGTTTGATGCGAAGGTGAATTCGAGGATTGGTCGGACTTGTGATTGCCGATTAAGTAAACTTAAGGATTGAGTAGATCCAATCTGCGTCTCGAGAATGAATAAATCTAGACTCAATACAAGAGTTACGCCCCAATGAGAATGATTATCTTATGGGAGCGTTGTCATGGTGATTTATGTCTGCCACGGATAATCAGACTAGCGTGAGATTGGGGCATGACATATTGTTATGCTAGACGATCTTGTGATCGAATACATAAATTGTGATAAGCAATTTAGGGAATATGGAATGAGGATTATGGTTAAGTGACAAATCGTGTCCTAGCATGCTTGACTTGGGAAGGATGGATAGGTTGATTATATTAAACGTGTTCAAAGAGATAGACTACACAAATTGCTTGTTGGACGAGTGATATTAATATGTCGATGAATTGGTTGAGTGAACTTACGATAGGATGACTTTACTGAATGACTCGGTCCCCTTGGATTAAGTGTTATAAGTGCGAATAGGAGGAATCTATGCTCGAAGTTTAGAAATCGGAGTGGTGCGAGCTTGGAAAGAAAGTCCCATACTATCAACTTTGGTTTGACCTTAGGATTGGGGTCTGTGTTGATATTATTGTTTGGTAACTATGATTCCAATACCGACGGATGACTTTAGCCTAGAAATATAACCTAGCAGTCAGGCAAGACTTCCCTGTTTCGAGAGTTATAATAAGAAAACCCCACTCACGAGACTTGGCTGAAGTGTATATAGTTCAGGGATGCCTAAATATGTGCATGATCCGACTCGAGTGAGAATGACGAATTGTCTATCACGAGGGCTTGGTTTAAATGCATGTATTTTGGGGACGCCTAAAATATATGCATGATCCAAGTAAGTGATACGTTGAATTCAAGTGAGACTGAAGGAACTGAACGGTATTGAGGATTTCAAAATTGTGGGTTTTAGAGAGAAATTAATGGTAGTGCAATCATTAGATTTAAAATGAACTTGAAAATTAATAGAGGCATTGACGCAAATTAGGATTCGAAGATTAGTTAATATAAGTGTGTGCTCAGTAAATTTTGACGACGAAACTTTTTCTGAGTGGTGTATAATATAATGTCCCGTCCCGCTCAGCTCAATCGGAAGAATAAAAATCTAACGACGTTTGGACTTAGCCATGCAACGGCTGCTTGAAGACCCGCTCAGTCGAGGCAATTCCTCGCTTAGGTGGGTGGCTTCGGTGAACTTGCCTCAGCTTGGCCTTCACACTAATAATTTTTAACTGCATAAGTAGGCTTGATAATAAAAAAAGGAATCCACATAGCTAAAAGAATAATCCCAAGTTGGGTCGAAATGAGTAAGAATATGGAAATGTCCCACGGTCAGCGTAGAAGCGTTGCACGATGTGCTTTCAAAATGAAACTCGATCCTTCGTTCCGTGACTTGGAAGAAGGAAAGTTGGTTTAATTTGCTATGAATTTATGAACTTAGCCTAAGTCATAGGCGTCGCATACATAAATGCTTGATAAAGCATGCACAGTCCCATCGTTCGATACTTGGCATAGCCAAAGTGTCCTTTAAGTCTTAGTGCATATTTCTATGATGCAAGGCATGGCATAGCCTTTGCTCATCCCAACGGTTAAGTTGTTGCACGATTGATTTAGGCAAAAGTTATGTCGGCTTATCGAAGTCGTTCTAAGCACTATCCCACACTTTTTACGGCTGTTAAGTCGCCTAGTCCTACGATCTCGAGGCTCATCATATGAAGTATGACATGGGCGGTAGCGTCGTATAGAACATAAGTCGGTTTAAGGCATGAGCCACAGTTGGTTCAATAAAAAGTTAGCCACGGTCTATGGCACATAAAGAACACGTTTTGTTCAAGTATGCTTGAAGGCTATCAATTAGGCATTATTAAGTTGAGTCAATAAGAGTATGGAAACACTAAAAATATGTCGGGACTGTAGGTCAGTCGCCGAAAAGAAATATTATCGGGACTGTAGGTCAGTCGCCGAGGAGAAATATGTCGGGACTATAGGTCAGTCATCGAGGCAACCCTGGTTTGGGCTCTGCAAAAAGAAGTATAAAAAGTAAAAAGAAGTAAAGCAAGGGAAACTAAGTTGTGACGGTTATATCATGCATTTACGTTGAGTCTAGTAGTTCTCGTAGGTGCGTGGTCATGGACAACTTGTCGACAAGGTTTCGTGCCCTCGATTCGGTATCCTAGGGCCATAGGACCGTATCGGCATAGGAGGGGAGCAAGGTAGTTAGGCAAGAACATGCTGTCGATAATTCGAGGACTTGAGCAGGGATAGCTACCCTTAGCTGCAAGGGTCTCATCTGCACCACCTATATGTCCAAGATGGCTTGAATTGCCAGTGACCTTTTATATAGATAAGTTGGCATGCTGAACAGCAATCCGTATGCACGGTATCGGTCGAATAAAAAAAAGTGCCAGCACGACACAAATGGGGTAAAGATGGTATGCTTGGTTGTAATACAATTCTTAAGAAGCCTAAGATTTTGGCTATAGAAAAGTCCCGTGCTTCGGCACGAAATGTGGCATCGAGTATTAAGTCGTTGGCATAGAGTTGCATAAGCACTTGAGTCATTTTGAGTTAAGTCAAGTAGGACCGTAAGGCAATTTTGGTTAAGTCATGCTAAGTTATGAGGCACAACCTTAATATATTGAAGCACGAACCAAGTCTATGACATGAATCATGTTGTTGCATCCTAATGTATGGACCATAAGGCAAGCACGAGTCGGTACGTTGATGTTGCAAGCATGGGAATAGTCTAGAGGCAAGGATAAGGAAGTTATCGGTGTGATAGTACGATGATGGTCTAGAGACACAAATAGGCCAGGCTTCTATGTCCTAAAATCGATCCTAAGACAAGAATAGAAAGACAATTGTAAGGGATTATGTTGCACAAAGTAAATGAACGTGTTGGTTTTGTTTGGATGGGCGAGGAGCTCACTCCACCAGTACAGTTGAGTACTGACACCCACACAGTATTTATGTGCAGGCTTAGGTAGAAGCTCGTTGGCGCGGAGCTCACTTGGATGCATCGAGGCACGGAGTTCCTTGGCTTTTCGAGGCGTGCGGCCGCATGGAGTCTGGACTTATACGGGACAATGTATGGATATCGCCTATCTGAAGCATCCGCTGGCTCGTCAAATTATACTGAGAGATAAGAGACAACAGAGTAACTTGTATTGAGAGAAAAGTGAGCTTGAGTGATTGTCATCATGGCCTCGTGCCATAATTGTAATCTTTGTTTAAATATCAATAAAGAGCATTTTAAATGACTTGTGTTTTGCTTCAAGTTTCTGCTGCTGTTTATTCAATACTTTTGCTTAGAACTTATGTGCGACGACCCCGTCGCTTAGCCTATAATCGGTCGTTATGGAATCTGCCTTACGTGAGCACAATCTAGCCTCATGTGACATCATGCCTTAGCGAGGACGATCGGTCCTACGGGACCGGGACGTAACACAAGCTGCAATTCAAGGCATTCAAATAGGAGTTTGAAAATAGAATCAATAAAGGAGATCACGCATGTGATGAGATCCTATATACTAATCCTATATGCAGGCTTGCTTGGTACAATAATGTAACCAAACAATATATACGTTGACCTGCATGGGGCCACCATAAAAACATATAACGCCCCAGTCCCAAAATACGTAGGACTAGGTACGAAAACATGCCAGCCATATAATAAATATATGTAAGTTATAAATACAGTATAATTACGGCTAACTAATCTCGTCCACAAAAAAAGAATAAAGATATTGTAGAATCAAATATGGAATATCATTGTACAAGTTGCTGGATGGAGACAAACACTATCAACATGAAACTAGAAAGAAGGAAATAACAAAATAAAGAGTACAAGCAGCAAACATAATCCAAGAAAATGCCATCTTCGACATGAAGGAGAAGGTCATGATCTTTATTGGAACTCTTACAAAAAGTCAAGAAAACATGCACCTAGATAAATCACCAGGTCCTCAGAGGGAGGTAAAGATGCATAAAATATGCCTACTATGACAGTAAATAACAAGCATAAAGGAAATGACAGAAATATGGCAATCTACTTCTAAACAACTACATGAAATGTAACATCAAGGACAATGTTCAACACTTGGGCTAATAGATACAGGTACCATCACAATCGTACCTTATTCGAAACTAACGACCAACAAAATAGTCACAATCACATCTTCTTCAAGAATAACGACGAACCAAATATCACAACCGTAGCACAAAACTAACGGCCAACAAAATCATCGACACAACCGAAGCTCATCTGAACTATCGGCCAATAGAATACTATTATATATCCCGTATGCTAATATCTATCCTCTCTGTCTCAATAAACTATACAGGTATCCAGTCAAGTCGACTCAAGTCAAATACAAGTAACATGTCAAGACATATCAAATGAACATAACACATGACTAAGAAACAGTATCAGAATTTATATATGAAATAGCAGTGATATATAAAATGAAGAAAATAACGTATACGTAAGCAGAAAATAGCAATGACATGAACATGAGAAGCAGATAAAAAAAAGCAATATAGGAAATACAAAAAATACTGTCAGTTCGGCAAGGTATACTTGCCTGGTTTAGCGCCTGGTATGGTGCGATGACCATGATGACACAAAATTGACTTTGATGTTAAAACATCACATGATGGCCTCCGATGATGGGACATACTGTTCCATCGAGTCAAGAACAATCCAATTAGTTATGGTCGACATAAGAATGTACATAATTTGTAAGAGATGGGGATTACGATTACTGGCGATCAATGGTGATAATCGAAGAGAATTTGAGTAAAACTAGACACTTATACTATTTTAGAAAAACATTTATAATACTTGAAAACTCTATTTTATTACTCCAAAATATTTTAGATAAATACATACTTGAAAATAAGTTTTAATTTGGAAAGTACCATTTTTAGTTAAAATAATTTTAGAAAATACTTTAAAAATCAAGGAATATCAATTTTAAAGAAAAATAGGTAAAAAAATATTACAATAACATTTTTAGGTCAAAAGCTTATTTTAAATACCATAAAATAATATAAATATACATTAGTCCAAAATAAAACTTAAACTTTAAAATTAATTTCTAAAAAAGGTTTGCATGCTATAGATCATCATGTCTGCTTTCCGAAACATCAAACGGATCACAAAACCGAGTTTGGGATCTCCCGAAATCTCAAAAGTAGTACGAAGCATCAATTTTCGGACAACTGGCACTCAAATAATTTTATGGAAAAATATTTTATGAATTTGCTTAAATTAATTTAATATTAACGAAACTAACCTCAATACGGTTCAAAAAAACTGGAGGTCAAACGGAGTCCGGAGGTAGAAGTTATGGCCCTTCGAAGTTGTTAGACCCATTGAAAAACAAGGCTAAATTTATGACGAATTTTGGACTATTTTGGACAAAAAAGAGAGAAATTTGAGAAAGAAAAAGATGAGAGATGTTTATAAGTTCAACATGGTATATAATGAGTAGCTATTACTTAATTAAATTAGGATTAGATTGGAAGGAAAAAAAAAGCTTTCCTTAAATAGATAGAGATTTTCTAACTAGATATGGATTAAGAAACCAAAGTTCAAATCTTTCCACAAATTTAAATTAAATAAATATTTAAAATTTGATTAATAAAATCTAATCCAATATTTAGTTATCATACATAATTTAAAATCATATTTTTATAATCCAAAATCTTATATAAAAGAATTTAGCAAATAGATTTTTATTGGTCAAAGATAATAATCAATTATTTCAAAACAAAATCAATCAAATCTAAATATATTATTTTGTTACAATAATAATTCAAATAAATATTCAAAACTAAGTTAATCTAATCCCAAATCAATAATTGATTCAAAATATATTAAATGATCATATACCAATAATTTAAAATAATATTTAATGTCTAAAGTAGATTAGTCAGATCTTAATCATAATCAATAATAGTTCAAAATACTAATTAAAGATCCTATCAATAATAATATTAATATTATCAAAATAGTGTCAATAATATCCAATAATTCAAAAGCAAGTAAAATTTAAAGCAATGTAATCTTAATCAATATGAATAATAGTTCAAATTAATAGTTACTATTGTTAAAATAATTTAAGCCATATTTGATACTTAAAAGGCAATTTAAAACTAGATAAATCTAATCAATGATCGATCACACTAATAATTTTAAAATGATATTCAATGTTATCCAATTAAATTAAAGTATATTTATATAATTCAAAATCTTTACTTAAAAATAATTGGCAAACCTTTTTGCTATTCAAAAATATTTATGACTTTCTTTCTATGGAAATTAAAGAATTTTTTTATTTTTGAAGCATAATATTAAAAAAAAACTAAGAATTCAAAAAATACCCAAAAAATTAATTAAATTTTTAGGGTTTACAATATTTATATGTCTAATACAATAATAAAAATTACTAAATTAAAACTAAAATACTGGCCCACACCCATACTGGCCAAACCCAAGTGATATTGGGCCAGCCCAACCTTACAGACCAACTCATTTTCATTCTTAATACCCAGCCCAGGCCTTGTTGGGCTTGGCGCAGCCCACCTTCCCTTTTTTTTTTCTTTCTATCTCTTAGAGCCCAACTCTGGGCTCAGCCTGCAGTTGCAGACCCAGCCTGTTAGTCCAAAACCCCACCACTAGACTCTTTCCTCCCAGAGGGGAGAGAAAACACAATTTCCTCTCAAAAGATTTTTGGAAGAAAGAAGAGGGAAGAGAAGGAGAAGAGCGTACGGGGAGGGAGCTCACCTTAGTGACTCCAGTCGGCGGTGGCATAAGCGCACAACGCCGAGAGGACGGCCATAGAGAGGAGACGGTGACCCCTAGATCTGAAGTCGAGGGTCTGTCACGACCTGTACCAAAAAATCGAGCATGAGTCGTGGGTACGTCCAGCCTACGCCGTAACATCGACTGTAGAAAGTTGTCTAAACTCAAATATTAAATTCCATTCCACAATATAATGTATAATCATCTCAAACATAAATGATATGTATGCAGAGATGAGAATAGGTTATATCTATAACTCAATAACAACATCTAGATAAAAGAGTTCTAAGTAAAATGCAAAAACCACAATCCAGAGTTAATACATAATCTAGAAAAAGAATCATCAAATCCCAAAATATATATATACAACCCATGTATATAATTCCAGAGACAAATCTAAATCAGAATCTATCAATAGAAACTAGTCTATGACTAAACATCCTCTGTCGAAGTCACGGTCTCTGTAATTGTCTAGTCCTCCAAAATGTCGAGATCAGTCTCACGAACAAAGTCATCTGACAATCCATAATAGGTGGGACAAAGTGCCTCTAACTCATCGCCTAAAAATATGGTTATCCAGTCAGAATTGGAGCAAGTATAAATACTGATAGACATTTCATAACATGATAGTGACTATTTAACAAGAGTTAGAATGTATGAAATATAGTAAACAAGTAAGAATGTAAAGCCAAACTAGCACTTTAATGGAAATAGGCATAACAATGAATATAATAAGAACATGTAAATATGACATGAAATAGATAAAGAACTATGTCAATAAATCCTAAATTCTATGTATTTTGAAATACCAAGTTCGATATGTGAATGGCTCGAATAATATGGCAATCCATACATGAGATGTGTGATTGTTATCCACACGATACGATAAATTATACGTACGTGAGATGTGTGATTGCAATCCACACGATTAAACACGGAGAACATATAGGGTAGTTCACACGTCTACTGAGGTATTTCTCTGCCCAAAACTAGCATCCAGGAATGAAGTTACGACTTGTAAGATGCATAAAATCACTGTAAACACGATAAACATGATGCACAAAAATCACGAATCATGAATATCATGAATATAATACATAAAACATAAATCACGTGTAGGAAAAGTGACATGAACACGATAAGAATATATAAATATTGAAATAGAGACAATATCAGAAAATAAAAGAAAATCACTGCATGTACTTGCCTGCGATTTAAGCTAAAAAC
Source organism: Iris pallida (assembly GCA_029216955.1). Lineage (NCBI taxonomy): Eukaryota > Viridiplantae > Streptophyta > Magnoliopsida > Asparagales > Iridaceae > Iris > Iris pallida. Next base: position 569,646 of record JANAVB010011998.1, on the reverse strand, counting down.
TAGATGAATCCGGTGTCCGAGTAGATATCCAGTGAACCTATATTAATTCAATCAACAAAATCAATATTTGAGATTAAATTTGAACATCTAGCCTATTTCTTGGCTCTATTAGTTTTCTAGGTCTCGATTAACCTATAGGTTGGCCTATGCTAATTCCTATGGTTACCTTTCCATTAAAGTATTTACCTTTATCTTTGAAATATTACTGCCTTGCTAACCTATGCATGCAACTATTACTCATATAACATCTATATCTACATATATATGTAACCTAGCTATATATTCTCAAAATATACTATATACCATATGCCCCTCTTGTATATCCAAACTTATGCCCTATGCATACTATATGCATTTATATAGGTTTACTCCCATAGTCATCGTGTCGAGAATCAAGTATAACATCACTAGTACATGTATTATAGTAATCATCAGATAAAGAAAACAACCAAAAAAGTACTCATCTAAGGTTCGGAGCAATGAATATCAAATAGTATCTGAACTGGATTCCAAGTGACCTATATATGATGTATCAAGGTTAAATAGTGTTATAAAGTCAAAAATATATTTAATTAACTCAAAACTAGGTTTCTAGGTCAAAATGAGGTCACAATAGTCAAACTAGGTCAAATCTAGATTAATACAGCCAAACTAGGTTAATTCCTAGTTTTTATGTTAATTTTACCTATTTACAAGGTTTATAAAGTTATATGAGGTCTTAACAAGTCACTATTTAGTTTTTACATGCTAACTAGATCAAACTAGTCAATACTAGTTAATACTAGGCTAATACTAGGTTTTAAGACTATATTAATAAGTTTCTAACATATATTATCCTAATATATACTTATACCTCAAATTTCTAGCAATGTCTTGCCCTATAGCTATTTACCTTACTTGGTATCATAGTATTTTAATCCGTATCACACATTTATCGAATACCTTAGGCCGTATCTCAAGTAGCTCAATTATTAGGCAATATCTTAGTTCTAGGGTCAATACCATGTTAATATCCAAGTTATACCATCTATTACTATCAATACTAGCTAATATTAACTAATACTAGCTAATATCCATAATATATATTTTTTTTTACTAGCTAATATCCATTATATATATATATATATATAAATATATATATATATATATATATATATATATATATATATATATATATATATATATATAAAAATATATATATATATATATATATATATATATATATATATATATATATATATATATATATATATATATATATATATATATATATATATATATAGACTCTAATATAACACTAACTCATATTATCTAAAATATATATATATATATATATATATATATATATATATATATATATATATATATATATATATATATATATAGACTCTAATATAACACTAACTCATATTATCTAAGTCTTATATACTCATAACCTAGCTATTACTTTAGTATTACATCATTATCTTAACCAATACCTTTAACATATTATCCCGTATCATAGTTTCTAGACTAATACATTAGCTAATACTATTACCTTGACCAATATCTAATGCTTTAACTCATATCTTGACACCTAATCCATTACCCAAGCTAGTCACTTTCCTTACCATGGTATTTAATCCAATATCTAATATCATAATCTTACCCCAGTATCCTAGTATTATCTCATATTAGTTCTAATATTTTGGTATCTTGGTATTCTAAATACCTTGATATATCCTAGGATACCATACTCTAATTTATCCCACACATATCCTACTTGTTTGCACATGGTACCACATTAAGTAACATATTATATCAACCCCCAGGATACTAACCCATTACCATCTACAGTTATCATACATCCAAGATACTCATCCACTCTTGGCACTTGACATCTTGATAATATCCATTACCTAGTTCTAATATGTAATATCTTAGTATCTTAACCATTACCTTATCCTCCTAGATACTTACCCAACTAACTCAAATACTAATACTTGATACCAAATAGAATACCTTACTCAAGTCCCAATACTCATCCACACTCATGATACTTGAGTGTCATGATACCAATATCCTCATGGTACCCAAGTATTACACTAATACCTTGGCCCAAACTCTAATACCTTGAAACATAACTTATCTATACTTGGCTCACTTGATAACCACTTGCATCAACACTAACACACACTAACTAACACATATTACTTAACAATAATATATATATATATATATATATATATATATATATATATATATATATATATATATATATATATATATATATTAAGAAAAAAGATTTATTGATGTATAAGACGCAAAATGCCGAAGCCTATACATGTAAACGTGCCACACGCGAGGACGAGAAGAAAAGAAAAAGCATCTAACACAAAATGGTGCCCAAAAATCGGCTCCTAGACCGAGCATCGGAGTTAGACGCCGGAAGCCAGAGCCTTCCAAAAGTGAGGTGGGGAGTGATTACAGCGCCATGCAACCTTATGCACCTGTCTGATGGCCTCCCTGATCAGTTGGTAGGGGTTGTATTAGCATTCTTCATATCTCTATTCGTTTCAATTTTTCCACAGGACCCAAATGCCAGCGGTCGCGACGATCTGATGCCCGTGAGATCTGCTCCAGTTGACCAGGAGATCGTAGAGGCCGTCCGGCCGATGGACCTGCCGGCATTTGGCTGATAGATTTTCCACAAGAGAGTTGCGAGGTCGCCAGAGAAAAGGATGTGCTCCACAGTTTCAATTTGGTGATATATACATATATATATATATGTATATATATATATATATATATATATATATATATATACATATATATATATATATATATATATATATATATAACAACCTATGATACCTACACTCATTTGATATCCATAATACTTAGGCTTATAGGTCACACAACATGCCTATGTCGTATAGTCAGTTCGTCGTATAGTCAGTTCTCTACTTGTAGCCAATACTGCACCTATTAGACCTATTAAATAAATTATAGGGTTAAAGTACGTCATATCCCTTTCGTATCAGCTTTTCGAAACTTCAAACGGATCGCCTTTTCCTGTCCGGAAGCTTTCGAAATCGCGAAAACACCAAAACGCACACTACCAAAATAAGTCAAACGACGACAATTTTAGTGACTCTGGACTAAGACGTCGCTAATATTTTGATAATTAGCGACGTCCATAAAAGACGTCGCTATCCGTCACTATCAGCAACTTTCAGCGACATTTAGAAACCACCTTTATTATTATGAAAGTTGATGTTGCGGTGTCGTCGATGAACGTCGCTATATTTTTATAAACACAGACATTTAGCGACTCCGTGACTTAAATGTCGTAGTATATGATAAAACAATGACATTTAGCGACGTCTTTTGTTGACGTCGCTAAACTACTTCATATAGGGTTTCATTGGTTGGTTCGACTTTTCATTTTCTCCCTAATTCTTTTACTTCCCACCCCCTCTCCTCTGACCTCCTCCTGCCCCGTCATCCCTCTCGACTCCGGTGACCTCCTTCCCCCGGTGACCCCTTGCCCCCGGCGCCCCTCTCGACTTCGACGACCCCCGCGTCCCCTGTCTCAGTTCCCCTCGATCTCTCTCGACTCCAGCAACCCCCCTAGGCCCCTTGCTCCGGCGCCCCTCTGTCCCGACGACCCCCCTCGACCCCCTCGATCAGGTAACGCCTAACCCTAATCCTATCTCCCTCATGCTGATACGACATAGACACGGATACAGACAAAAATATACTGACACAATTAACACTGACACAAACACATTGTATAATATGTGAAAGATGTGCCACAGACACACTGACACTGACACATACACATAGACGCGGACACAGACACAGAGACATAGACTCACACGAACACGTTGTGTAATATGTGAAATAGAGTGTGGTTTATGTGAATTTTTATTTTGTACGATGTTTTGTTTTTAGATACTACAATCTTGATACATAAATATGTGAAATAGTATATGGATTACATTCTAATTTTTGCATAAGCTTAATTAATATCAAATTGATATTACATATAGGACACAACATAGTTACATAAATGAGTTAGTATGGTTACATGTTAGTATGGTATCATAAAATGATAATATGCGTATTTCCTAGTTTAGGGTGTGGATATAGGCTTGTGTCGCATCTCCTACCAATGTATATACGAAAAATAAAACATGTTATAGTATATCAAAAAGTGAATGTGATTGGTATAGTGTCAAGATACAAGTAAGTATCTTGAGTATGAGTGTCCACATGTTCCTTGTGAGTCATCTCTCTTAAAGGAAAATTAATTTATGTAAGCCTTTTGAAGCTTTTATAGTTTCTACCGGAAATGGGTAAGAACAAAATGACCTAAATAACTAGAAAGACTTGTGGTGAGAAAGACCTCTGAATCTTTCGTTCTTAGTTTTTTTTTTCGGTATAACTCTAATAGCCTCAAAAGGCTAGTAGAAGTAAAATTTTCTTTTAGAGAATGGCTCACAAGGGATACATGATGACACCTATATCCTCAAATCGGAGTTTTTTTTACATGTCTACTAGGTTTAGAGATAGATACATACATACATATATAAGGGTATAGAAATATACAGTTATAGAAGTAGGTATAGATATTTGTTGAGCGTCGAGAGTGAGTGGCCTAGAGTGTATGTTGGTACCAAGTGTCAAGTATGTTGGTACCAAGATACCAAATACCTAGATAAGGCGTCAATACCTATATTTATATTGCAGTCGAGAGGGTCAAGTGTTATAAATACCTATTTTTATATTGGGCATTCCGAGGTCAAGTGTTCCTTGTGGGCTCACAAGGAACACATGACGACAAATTGTTTTTTCTTATGTTAAGTGTCTGTGTCAGCCCAAAGTCAAGTGTCCATGTCAGTACTTCTCTGGAAAAGTAAATTTACATCTGTAAGCCTTTTTGAGGCTTTTAGAGTTATACCGCTTTTCGAAACATAGGAGAAAAGATAAAAAACGAAAGGAGTAAAAAATCAAAAAAAAGAACGAAATATCCTAGAAAAGAAAAATTAAAATACTTGGCCTTTTCTAGTATTTTTTGAAAATCCGGTATAACTTTGAAAGCCTTAAAAGGCTTACAGAAGTAAAAGAAATTTGCAGAGAAAAGTTGCCATTGAACACGTGTGACGACACTTATTTAATAGGGTTTGAAATCGGAGTTGTCCACATGTTTACTAGTTTTCGGATAGTCACAAATTATAAACAGAAACTCATGAATCAGGATATGGATACTCACGTATCATGACTCGGATACTCACGCATCAGTAAGAGTTGGTACTATAATGAACATATGCATCCATATGTATCTATTTGTACAATGTACTTGAATAATGTGTATCCATCTTTGCAGAATTATCTTTGAATGGATATGATTTACTATCTGCAAAATTGTTCGTAGATGTACAATCATCATCCTGATGACATGTGTGGTGTGCGTGATAAATTTATACAAGGGATAGAGCAGTTCTTAGTAAATATTAGATATTAGCAACTACGACGTTTAGATAGTAAATATTATGCTTATCGAGATACGTACCTTTCTAGGATAAGTTTTTAGGCTATGTGAGCGTGTGAGTGCTAGTGCACCTACAGAGGGAAGGGCTGGTACTTTCTTGTAGCCCCCCTCACTCGGAGGATGAGCTCTGGATGACCGCTGTTGGTGGTCTTCAGAAGGGAACATACTACGGTACGAAATTCAACGAGCCTTTATGGCGGCACAGTCACCCTGGACTCCCTCTGGCAGTGTGCATTCCCACATCCCTCATAGGAGTGGTCCGAGGCATGGAAAGCTTGCGTCTCCAGGTTGCTGAGCTGCATGACAAGATGCTGCAGAGGATTGCGGTACTTTCGGACACCTGACACTCAAACATTTTACAGAAAGTTCGAGAATGAACTTGGCCTATTAATTTATATATTTTGAAAGATAACTTCGAAACGGTTCTTTTAAGAAAAATGAAAGATTAATCAGAGTCCGAACTTAGGAGTTATGGTATTTCTAAGTTGCTATGGCTGTTAAAAACAATGATGAATACTATGACAAATTTGGAATATTTTGGACAAAAGAACACATGTATACACCAAATTTACTAAATCTACCTATATGTATCATGGCGCATCATGATACAGACTCTATGGACACAATAACACCTTCACACCATCAAATAAACATCAATAGTCCTCATTAGGAAAATACACACACTCAATGGATACAATTAGGGTTTTCCCCAAATTAAGCCCCAAAATTATGACACGGACTCATATCAACCAAATTGAGGGCTCATAGTGCCTAGATCTACCATGGAAAAGTCAAATTTGACCATGGGCAAGTACCTACATGACCAATGGGTGTTCCTAACCATGAATTTGATAAAATTGAGAGAATTACCTAGTATTTTGGTAGCCTCTTTGGAGAATTCCGAATTTGGACACATAAGGGATGAGTCGAATACGATCTCCTAGCAAGCTCCTCTCATATGGATCTTCTTGTGCACTTCAATGCTCTAGGCCTCCATTATGGTGAGGATGAGTGGAATTGGAAGTAGATTGAGTGGAATTGGTAGGGAATTGGGTTTGCTTGGTGAAGAAGAAGCTTTAGGAAAAAATGGGGCTAATGTGTGAAATAAAATGAATGGATGAGTCCCTAATTAGAAAATTTCTCTTACAGTAAGGTTTTGGTCATGCCAAAATATCAAATTTGCCCCTCTCCATTTGTCATAAATGGAATCTAATTAACTAAAGGAAGGAATCTCGACAACTAAAAAGAATATTCCTTTCATGACAACTAAGTAATATATATATATATATATATATATATATATATATATATATATATATATATATATATATGGGCGATGATGAGCTTGGCCTGTGTGGTGCGGGGCATCCACAACGTCGGAGGACTGACGAAAAATGGCCACGATCTGAGCTGGAAAAGAGAAAAAAAAAGAAAAGAAAAGAAAGAAAATATATATATATATATATATATATATATATATATATATATATATATATATATATATATATATATATATATATATATATATATATATATATAATCAACATACAAAATTACCAAAATACTCCTATGTTGGAAAGTGGTAGTTATGATCCTACCCCCTAGGAAAAATTTTGTCCTTAAAATTTAAGATGAAAGCAGGGCACGAAATAAAGAATAACTCATGTTCCAAAACATAGGTATCACTCACACATCCCGTCTCCTCATATTCCCAGAATCCTCACTATGATCAAGCCGCCCTCCATCAAATCATGGTCTTAAGAAAATCCTATCTCAAATCATACAATATACAATTTTATTGGAATGAATATCCAAGATTATCAAACATGCATGGTTATGGTCTCCGCCTATCACGTTATTGTATTCTCTATCAATGGTTACTACTAACTATACTATAGTACAATATTACTAATACAAACTATAAGATACTAGGAACCATACAGACCAATAGATAGAAAGGAAAGGAAAGGAGAAGATCGGAACAGAACCTGCTAATCCATTACCTATAGCATCGGTCCCCGCGACCGTCATCGTAAAAGCCCTACCTTGCTGGGGTGTCTCCCTCTGCTGGTGCGGGACAATTTGTCGTGCCACAGGTGGCCTGACTGGAGCCCTCTTTTACTGCCTTAGGCACTTGCATTCCCACTCTCATGATACAATACCCTATATTTAATATCACACTGATACACCTAGCTAATATTATCACCCTCAATAACACTTACTGATACACTACACCTATTACTTATTACTCACCACCTGATACATCCCGGACACTTGTACCCTCTAGGCATCCTTGGTACATAGTCACTAACTCCATAACTATATTGGACGCATGCTTGATACTCTAGGATACCAACTGTTAACTATACTTTGACACATGTTTTAGAACTATTGCTACAAATGATACAACATTATGAGTTACTTCTAGGCTTATACACTGATACTTAATGCTCACCTACCCAATGGACACGGACCCACAAACTATACTCTCCACAATCAACATTGATACTTAACCTGACATAAGCTATCTACAAGTTACTAAGCTACTACGCTATCCAAAGAAGATGCATTAATGAAGGTGAAGTCCCATAAGAAACTGAACTAGAGGAACTAAAGATATCTCTACCTTAAGATAGTAGGGTGATGGAACATAACTCAATTGTAAAAAGATGTAATGATAGGGACAATACGTTAAGCACCAAGTTAAGATACAATCTGATAATCATGCACATCTATCTGAAATCATGTTATCCATAATCCTCGCTACGCCAGTAAGCATAGTTACGATAAACTATAGTCCATAACTAAGGTACACATCCCTAGAATCATGGTGTCTAAAATTTTTGCCCAACCGCTAGTTTGGTTGCAAAAACTCCAAATTTTATAACAAGGAAAAATATATCCAAAATCAGGCTCTATATTTTCACCACGCTAGCTAATATTGCTGTGATAAACTCTAGACTCCATAACTAAGGCAGACAGTTACCTTTCTCATTGTCCTCATCCAAATATGTCACACGAGTATACCTTAATTTAGTCCATAAAATTTATCTCGATACAAGAATCAAATTCAACAACGAACATATATTCAGCAAAAATATATGTGAAGATGAACATGAACAAGTGAAAATAGATTCGAAATAGAGTTATTGTAAGATTCTCAAGGATCATCCCAAGAATCTCTCAAGGAATCCTAATTGGCGATTGAGTATTCTCTCATCCTAATATCCTATTTTCTATATCCTATCGTAGGCTTGCAATAGTACAACTAAGCTATTGCACTACCATGACATCACACTAATTACGAAGATGAGACATGCATGGGCCACTATAAAAATGTGTCATAACCCGCACCTGAAAATCAGACATGATTCGTAGGTATGTTCAGCCTACGTTGTAGCATTGACGGTAGAAAGCTGTCTAAACTCAAATATAAAATTCTATTCCATGCAATAATGTATAATCATCTCAAACACAAATGATATGCATCCAGAGATGAGAATAAGGTGATATCTATAAATCAATTACAACATCTAGATAAAAGAGTTCTAAGTAAAATGTATAAACCATAACAGAGTCAAAGCATAATCCAAAAAATCTAGGAAATCACCAAATCCCCCCCCCCAAAAAAAATATACAACCCATGTATATAATTCCGGAGACAAATTTGGATCAGAATCTATCAATGTAAACTAGTCTAGACTAAACATCCTCTGTCGGATCACAACCTTTGCAATTGTCTGGTCCTCCAGAATGTCGGGATCAGTCTCAAGAACAAGGTCCTTCGATAATCCATAATAGGTGGGGCAAAGTGCCTCTAACTCTTCACCTAAAAATATGGTTATCCAGTCATGATTGGAGCACGTACAAACAATGATATATATTTCATAACATAATAGTTGTTTCACTTAACAAAATGCCTAGAAATTGGCTTTTTGAAAATAAAACTTGAAAGAGTACAAAAAATACAAATTGTTCTGGGAAGTATTGCTATGGAAGTCTGATCTGAAGGCGATCACTTTGTTCCTTGGACCATACGATGATGATGAAGATCACTGCTAGAAGATGAACAACTGGAAGAACTAAGTCACCAGAAAGGTATCGACACACTTGGGCACTGATGGCGAGGTCGAATGCTTTCCTGCTTTGCTTTTCTGGAAGAAAGGTTGAAGAAGAATGCTCTGGCAAATCAAAGTCTCTGGGCTCTGATCTCTATGTATTCTCTCCTGTCTCTCTGCTTGTCTCTTATGAAAAAATAAGTCTATTTATAGACTTGGCTTTTTGTGCGTAAAAACTCAACGAAGTCCTGTCTTTACGCTAGTAACTGCCACCCGTGACTGAAGTCATCCTTTACACACGTTGACACGTGTCCCATTATTTTAATAAAAATAGGATACACGTACATACGTTCTTCGAGATGTGTGGCATGAAAGCCACGTAGGCAAACCACGTTCCAAAGTAGTCAGGAAGAATAGGGCGTAAAAACGACCCAAATATACTCTGAGCGTAAAGTAGTAGACTAGGCGTAAAATAGCCCTAGAATGGACTTCTCGCGTAAAGTGGTTGATAAAACAACCTTGAGCGTAAAACGTAGCCCAAATAAACTTTATGCACATGTCAACTTTGAGCGTAAAAAGCTCATACAATATTCATGCGTAAAAGAAGCCATCTTGTGAGCGTAAAATAGCTCAGTCTACATACTAAATGACAGCATGGGTTTCTGTATAAAACAAATCCCTTCGAATTATGTGTTATATGCTGTCAGTAGATCTTTATGTCAGACCCATTATCATTTTGTATTAAATACATGATTTGACAGCCTGTCTCTAGCGTAAAGTAGTTGGCTTGTCCCTGGCGTAAAGTAGCTTATCTGTCCTTGGCGTAAAGTAGCTTATTTGTCCCTGGCGTAAAGTAGCTGATCTGTCCTTGGCGTAAAGTAGCTTATTTGTCCCTGGCGTAAAGTAGCTTATCTGTCCCTGGCGTAAAGTAGCTGATTTGAGTGTAAAGCTCTATCTCTTTGACTCATTCTATGAAGCACTTTTTACGCTCCTACAAGACGCCCTTCAAAGTTTTCAAATATTTTCAAAATTTTGAAATACTTTGAACAGAAGCATAAAATTCGGGATTTGACCAGTCAGCGTAAAGTTTGGGATATCCAGCGGTCAGTCGTGTAAAAATAGGGATATCCAACAGTCGGCATAAAAATAGGGAATTTGAACCGATTCAAAATCTCTATAAATAGAGCTTTTCGAATTCGATAAAGACTTTACTTGTCTCTTTGCAATTCCAAATCTCTTTGCCCCCTTTCTTCGAAATCTCTCCCGCTTTAACTCGATGGCTCCCAAGAAGACAGCCGCCGACAGCAAGGGGAAGAAACCCGCCGTCGATTCTTCATCGGCCGACCGTGCGCAAACTCCCATTCGGTCATCGACACCACTCCGACAGTCCAATCCTGCCGTAGCTCCACCTATGAAGGGTAAGACCCTATCTTTTGGCCGGAACATTCATCGGAGAAGAAGAAGACAAACTTTCAGATTTTACGCCCACGTCATTCGTGTTAGCGTAGAAACAAAATACGCCCACGTTATACGTGTCAGCGTAAAAAGTTAAAAAATACGCCCACGTTATACGTGCCAGCGTAAAATTCGAATTACGCTCATGTCTACTCATGCTAGCATAAAATTTAAAAAATATGCCCACGTTATACGTGTCAGCGTAAATTTTGAATTACGCTCATGTCTACTCATGCCAGCGTAAAATTTAAGAAATACGCCCACGTTAGCATATGCTAGCGTAAAATGAAAAAAACTTTGTAAAACAAAAACTTTTTACACTTTAAAACTTTTAATCAATTTTAGTAAGCGTAAAAGTCAATGTCTTTACTCATAAAACTTCAAATTAGATTTCTCACTAATTTGATCTTTTTTCCTTTTGTCATTGGATTTACAAACTCATCCTCTTGAAAAAGTTTTTGGCTCATCAGCGAGCATGGTGGGCTCGAACTATCTGGAGGATTTATCTCATGTCAAATTTCCTCAATCTAACCCCGAATACCCTGCAGCGAGAGCACAGCTGATATCTGCCCAAGAAGATAGAATGCTATTATCCATGATCGACGGGGAAGTGCTCGTGTCACTGGACAATCAACAATTCTTAAAACCAGCTTTCTTATTTGGGGATGCGATAGATTTTAAATCGCAAACTCATCCCAAAAAGGAGGCTTGGGTATTTAGATCTGGAGAAAGGGTGATGTATCTCCATGACATGGACATGGATTACCCTTTATCTGCTTTCTTCCATGCTAGCCATCACCATCGGTCTTTGAACAGCCAATACCAGCTCGCCAACCTTGAATATCCTCTTTTTAACTTTACGATTGAAAGTTCGAGATATACGGGCTTGATATAGCTCAATATGCTGTTGTGCTTGAAGACGCTTCTCGTCCAATCCTTCAAGTTCTTGGAGTCGTAAGCGATCATTATTCGCTATAGTTAGTTCATTAGCAATGGCTATTCGAAGAGATAGAATCTGGATTTCCAATGGAAGGACAGTCTCACATCCATAAACCAGTGAGAATGGTGTAAAACCAGTAGGAGTTCGGACTGTTGTTTGATAAGCCCATAAACATTCTCCAAGTTTCTCATTCCAATCACGTTTATTAGAAGAGATAAACTTTTTAAGAAATTTGATGATTGTCTTGTTGAAAGCTTCAGCTAAACCATTAGCAGCTAGATTATAAGCCGTAAAAGCCAGATTTTGAATTCGATTCTTATCACAGAACCGATAAAATGCCTGACTGGCAAATTGTGGTCCATTGTCATGAATTATCTGTCGAGGAATCCCGAAACGATAAATGACATGGTGTTTAATGAAGCTGATTACATTAGATATTTTTACTTCAGTAAGGGGAACTGCTTCTGTCCACTTAGAAAAGTAATCGGTTATAGCCAATATAAACCGATGTCCTTTAACAGAAGGAGGGTTAATCGGACCAATGATATCCATACCCCAAGCTTCGAAGGGCCAAGAGGCTGCTATAGGATGTAGGAATTTAGACGGTTGATGAATAAAGTCAGCATGAATCTGACATGCTTTACATCTTCTGGCGTAATCCACAGCATCTGCTATCATGGAAGGCCAAAAATACCCCATTCTTCGAATACGATCTTGTAACTTTGGACCTGGTTGATGAGCACCACAGACACCATCATGAGCCTCACGGAGTATCTGTTTGGCTTGACTCTCAGAGAGACAACGCAACAAAAGTCTATCATGTGAACGACGGTATAGCATATGTAAAGACGAATCATAATAGAATCGAAATGATCGTCTCTTAATTGATGCAGCTTCTTTTGGATCTTCAGGTAAAATCCCATGGACCGCATAATCAATGAATGGACTTCTCCAATCCCTCTGCTGGAAACTTGACTCTGTAGTAAAACTCTGTTCAATATACAGATTATTTTTGACACAGAATAATTCTCGGTCCAGCAAAGTAATTGTATTTTATCTTCGAATTGGAACAGCCAAGTCTGCAGCTAAGCTAGCAAGAGCATCAGCTTCCATATTCTGAGAGCGTGGTACGAATTTGATGAAGAATCCTTTGAATGAAAGGACCAACTCGATTACCACTTGATGATAAGGGATGAGATCAGGATTTCTGACTTCATAAGTCCCTCTAACTTGATTAACAATCAATTGAGAATCTCCATAAGCTTCTAGGGATTCAGTATCCAATTGTTTTGCTACTTGGAGACCAATCAATAGAGCATTATATTCTGCTACATTGTTGGAGCATGGCTCATTGAGAGAATAAGCACGGTATATGACCATTTTATCAGGAGAAACCAAGACGATTCCTACCCCAGAGACAATATTACCTTTAGGTCCAACTCGTGATGCTCCATCAAAATATAATTGCCAGATGTCATCCTTCAAAGTCAAGTTGCAATCCACGACTTCATCTGGAATGTCCTCATATAATTTCGATATTTCAGGTATAGGGTGAGCAGCTAAGAAATCAGCTAATACTTGACCCTTCACTGATTTTTGAGGTACATAAACCATGTCATAAGGAGTGAGCAACATTGCCCAGGTAGCTAACCTAGAGTTAAGAATGCTCGATTTTCTCATTAATACCCGAATGGAATTTATTCTGGAGATAACATGAATAGTCTGTCCTGTCATATAATGTCTTGTCTTTTGGACAACAAAAACCAAGGCCAGACATTCCTTTTCTACAGGAGTATACCTGTGTTCAGCTTCGACCATCATTCGGCTAAGATAATAAATTACTTGTTCATGCCCCATATTACTTTTTTGTGCAAAAAGAGCACCAAGTGAATGATCCAAGGCTCGAACATATAGCAAAAATGGTCTTTCTACCACTGGAGGTACCAGAACAGGTGGATTTGTAAGATATTGCTTGATGTCATTGAAGGCTTTCTAACACGCTTCATCCCAAACAAATGATACACCCTTCTTTAATAGACGGGAGAAAGGTTGACATCTTCCAGAGAGATTAGATATAAATCTCCTGATATAAGCTATGCGACCCTGAAAGCCACGGAGTTCTTTCAGATTACGAGGAGGACGCATTTCAAGAATTGCTTTAACCTTATCAGGATCAACATGGATACCCTGAGAAGTAATGATAAATCCTAAAAATTTGCCACTGCAAACCCCTAAGAAAGACTTAGTAGGGTTCATTTTCAATTGATGTTGACGCATCAATTCAAATACTTTCTTCAAGTCTTGAATATGATCATCCTTTGATCGACTCTTAATAGCAATGTCATCTACATAACATTCAACTGTCTTCCATATATGTTCTTGAAAGATATATGTTGCTCATAGCCCGTTGATACGTGGCACCGGCATTTTTATGACCAAACAGCATAACCGTATAGCAGTAAACCCCAAGGGGTATACGAAAAGCAGTATGCTTCTCATCTTCTGGATGCATCTTAATTTGATTGTATCCTGAGAATCCATCCATGAAAGACATGCGTTCAAAACTACATGTATTGTCTATCATGACATCGATAATCGGAAGTGGAAATTTATCCTTTGGACAAGCTGCATTAAGATCTCGAAAATCTATACAAACTCGAACTTTTCCGTTCTTCTTCATAACATGAACAATGTTGGCAACCCAGTCCGGGTGTTGTTCTTCACGAATAAAGCCACATGTGATCAGCTTTTTGACTTCTGCCTCAATTGCATCCATCATATCTGGTCGAAAATGCCGTTGCTGTTGTTTTACAGGCTTGACATTAGGAAGTATATTGAGTTTATGAGTAGCAACTTTAGGATCTAGACCCGGCATATCCTCATAACTCCATGCAAAGATATCAATATATTCTTTGATCAGTTTTATCAACTCTTCCCTTTCATCCTCAGAAAGGTTTTTACTAATGAATATTGGTTTAGATGTAGTTCCATCTCCAACATCAATCTGGATAATTTTATCCTCTGTAGGTGGCTGTCGCTGTTCAAAACGAAGTTTCCATTGAGTGTCCATCTGTTGAGCCCAAGGATCATTCTTAAATGTTTTAGATTCACCATCAGTTTGAACCATGTTGACGGAGAATATTTGCTCAGATTCATCATAATAACTTCCTCTAACATATGAGGAGTGAGACATATCAGATTCGATGAATTGGATTTCTTCCGAATATGATGATTGTGAAGAGTTAGAAGAGAATTCTTCTTGTATATCGTCATTAAACATATAGGATGGATCATATCCTAACCCATTACGAGTTTTCTGGTAAAACAGATTACAACATAATGGTAATCGTCTACCTTTGCCTTGATTGAGACCTTGCATAGTCTTCAAATCATATCCCATATTCTGGATAATCTTGAGAGATTGTTGACTATATTTGTCAATTCAGATTTTTCCTTTATCTTTATCTCTCAGATCATCTATCTGAGCAACAGAGATATTTCTAGCCAGGCCAAACACAATTTGGTACTTGTTTTTCTTATCAGACGGAATCACGAAATAAGATTCTTTGTGATGTCTATAAGTTACACAAGCTTGCGATGAAGCGACTACAGGAAGAAGATAGGAAGAAGATGTTAGGAACCTTTGAGCATAAGGTCCAACATCGACATGAGGAGGAAAGGAATTTTTTTTATGGTCAATGTATAAGATTTCCTCTGTATCTATGTCATCTTTATACTGACGACTTTGATCATTAGAAGATAAAGTCATTCTTTCAACAAATTTGACAGCCATATACTCAAAAAGGAAATCTTCATTGATATTAGAAAGTACAGAATGATCAATATTTATATCATTTATAATTTGACTGCTACGCTTCAGATTAATCACTAATGGACCATCATCTGTCTTCTGCGTAGACTTGTCAATATTGACGATCAATTGTGGTTCTGGATCATTCGTACGAGAAGTACGCCCTTTGACCTTGATCATAAGAGGTTGAACTTGGCTCTTAGCAGAAACATTCACTGATTCCTCAGATGAAGCTTGAGTTCTTCCTTTGACCTTGATCATCAGAGGTTGATTGTTGACACGTTGGGTTTGGATTCGCCCTTTGACTTTGATCTTTAAAGATTGCTCTTCCGGCAGATCTTTATTAATAGACTGATCTTCGGCAGATAATCGATCTTCAGCTATGTCTGATATCTCTTTCACATGCTCTTGCTTGTAGAGCATTGAATCAAAAAAATAAGCTTCGACACCCTTGAAAGGATTGATATCAGCAAACTCAGTCTTTACAACCCCTTGGGAATCCATGTACTTGAAGCATTGGTGGAGAGTTGAAGGCACGATGTTATGTTCATATAACCACGGTCTTCCAAGAAGGATGTTGTAGGATACGTCTGAATTAATAACATAGAATGTTGCCATGGTTCAAAGATCACCAATCTGAATCTTCAGACGAATCTTCCCCAGTGGTTTACTCTTTCCAGAGTTAAAACCAACTATTGTGGTACTAGTATAAGTCAAGTCACTAGTAGGAATCCTCAACGGTCTTAGCATACTTTGAAGAATTATGCTAATGGAAGACCCAGGATCAATGTAAATCCTGTCAACTTCAGTGGATTCAATATATCCAGTGTAGCACAAAGGCCTGTCATGCTTATTATGCTTCAACAACATATCTTCTTATGTGAAGGTAATATTAGGAATTACCTCCATCACACTATGACATTGTGGGCATGACACTGGTATATTATCAGAAGTCTTGAGTTGAGCTAAGCAGGAGTCAGCTTGCAGCAAAGCTTCACTCAAAGTTTTACGACTTTCTTTTGAAAGGCGAAGCAACTCGAAGATAGATAGTCTAGCCGGAGTATTAGCTAACTGGGCTAGAATATCAAATTTATAGGGTTTCATCACCACCCCCTGACTGGAAGTAGACTTCAACGGGACGTCAAAGCGTACTGCTTTCTGTTTCCCCTTTTCAACCACAGATGGTTTAGCAGGAACAAGAGACGATTGAGTTGGTGGTATTTCAATATTCTCTGCTTCTTTGTAGGATCCCTCATAATCATTGTGGTACTCTTTCCCAGATCTTGTACCAGCAAAGGTTTCTTATTCAGACTCAGAAGAAGGAAGTACCATATTACAAGATTTAGTTTTCCTTCCCTTAGCCTTCTTCTTACGAAGATTGTTATGAGGAACCTCGGAACCCAATCCAATAGTGGATTTTTGACTTTGAATTTGTAAGGAAAGTCATATTTCTTTGTCATAATTCAAACCTTCTGCCTTTTGAAAGTCATAACCCATCTTCTTCATAAGAATGACAGATTGCTGACTGTACAAGTGAGTAGGCAGCAGACTTTTAACATGTGGTTCAACAGAGGAAGAAGAAGAGATCTCTGTACTTACAGGAGAATGAGGAATATAAATCTCTGTAACTACGGAAGAAGAATGATTCGGGATACGAGGAAAAATCCTTATAGGAGCTTTTTTATAAGAAGCAAAGACTTGTTGTGCCCTGTATAAGGAAACACTATTCATGGCTAGCCACTGCTGATGAGTAAGCTTGAGCTTGGTAGGAGGAGCCAGACTTGGAGGACATATGTTCAATCCTCTCAGTCTATCTTCCAAAGGAATGCCATCCCATAGATGATCCAAATTATCAGGATCTGGAATAACATGAGAAATGATGTTGCAGGTTTTGATTTTTTTACCTTTCTTAGATTTTGAAGTTTTACCTTCATCTTCTATTTCAGGTACTAAGTCAGGATGTACCCACATAATTTCACCATTCTTTAATGTGAGAGGCAGCAATCCTTCATTTTCCTCCTTGGCAGACGGGATATTCACAATCTTCATCGTCGCCTTCGGAATTGGGACAATCCCATCTGGTATTTGTTGAGAAGAAAAATCTCCGAATTGAAGAGAAACCATATTGGTTGTAACCGTATGCTCATCGTTAGTTAAAGAGATGGCATTGGCATTAATCAGCTCTTGTATTTTCTTCTTTAGGATATAACAAGCCCTGGTGGGATGATTTATGTATCTGTGATAGATATAATATTTAGGATTGTCAGTCAGATTCACCTCATTAGGCCTCTTTGGCTCCGGGATCTGGAGTTTGCCACTCTTCACCAGACATTAGAATATCCCTGGGATATCACTCTCGTCAAAAGAATATTCTTCTTTTGGCTTAGAAGACGCCTGATTATTCGGTGTCGTTTTGTTTTTGGAAAGATTAACCATAAGGGTGTCCTTTCCTTTTGTATTACGATTGCCAGAATTATTACCAGGATTACCTTTCTTTCCTTTATCTTCTGAGGCAAAAATCATCCCGTGTTCACGAGCCAATCTGCCATTGGTCTCGGCAGAAACTGCTGTTATAATAAACGAAGCCCAATCTGTGAATTGGGAACCCGTAAAGATAGCAATAGATGGTCGCAGATTCATCTTGCATGTATCAATTAACGCTGAATCTGGCATACCAGGAGGCATCTTTAGAGTCGCCTGTCGGAAACGTTCAATGAACGTTCGAGTATCTTCCTTCTCTTTTTATTTGATTTCTATCAAGGAGGACATATTCATGTCCATACCTCCTTCATAGAAACGGGAGAGAAACATTGCCTTAAATTCGTCAAAAGACGAAATACAATTGTCGGGTGAACTACGATACCAGTCGTAAGCTGAACCCTTCAAGCACCCAATGAACACTCGAGTGAGAAGAGCATCAATTTTCTGCAAATGTACAGTCATAATATCAACGTAATTGATATACTGACTAGGAGAAGCCTTTCCATCAAACAATACCATTGATTGTGGCTTGAATTTCGGTAGAAAGGGTACATCATTCCAATGAGGAGGATAAGGTTGCTTAATCCCTAACCTCTGGAGTTGATCCTTGTGCTTCAAAACTTCAAACTGTGCTTTGAGCTCACGTACTGCTTAAATGGCTTCACTGGTTTGAGGAAGCACATTTGATTGAATGGTTGTTGGATGTACCATAACCCCCACCGGAGATGGTACATCTTCTGGAATGATAGGATCTGGAGATGCAGAATTTTGGTTAACAGCAGGCTCTTGGATATTCAAAGGTATATCAGCCCCTTGACTATCTTGAGTTTGTGCTGCTACCTGTACCGGTGTTACTATTGTCGGTTGAGCCGTTTGTTGAGCCGTTATTATCTGGTGCATGCTTTGCATCATGTTAAGCATGTCTTTCAGTGATTGCTCAACGGCAGTGAGACGTTGTTCTGTATTAGCAGATGATGTCTCTGGTTCATCTCCAATAGTGTAGGATTCGACCTCTTTTGAAGATACAGAGGGATTAGTATAGAGGTATGAATCAACACTATTAGTTTTGGACTCAAAAGATTGAATACCCCCAGCTTCTGAATCAGAAGTCTATAATTGTCTTTGTCTTCTTGATCGAGTATTCTGATATACTCCTTCAAATGAATCAAGAAGTCTGTTGAATTATTGTTAACCTGGAGTTTGGGACGTGTTCCGTCTAGGACATCTTCCTCTGTTGGCATGAGATGCCATGTTGACTGACGCATATGACAACTCATGTTCTTGGTCATTATCTTGTTGTTGAGGCGCATTAAAATTTAACCGGTCAAAAACTGATCGTTTAGAAGTCGAACAACAACACTTAATTACAATCTGTGACACTTACAATGGTGATTTTCTTGGGGGAGTGTCACGGAAGATTGTCTATTTTTAAGTTTTTGCATTAGCAATTCACGTAAATCAGAAGGAGTAGAGGGAGTAGTCTTCTTTATTACATTTGGGGTAGAAAAATGTTTAGTCCCTTGTGTATAAAGAAGATTACTGGCTGCATTCGCAGAACCAAATTGTATATTTTTACGTGCTTGGAGTTGCGTACGTAAATTCTGAGATTTTTGAACACGAAGGACTCCATCTTTATTGCGTGTAATTTGTAGGTTTGGTACCTTGCGTACAACAGTATAAGAAGGTTGTTGGTTGAAAACAGAAGTTTTACCAACTTTGTTTTTTATGCTTCATGCATGTAGGTACATTTACTTTAGATGCAGAAATATCATGGTGAATTTTATCTACACTGTCACAGACATGAGATTTACCTTTACGCATAGAGTGCAAAATATGAGTATCTGCCATATCATGGACGGAAGATTTTCCTTTACGTATAGAGCATAAATTTTGTGTGTCTACCACGTCACAGACGGGAGACTTATTGTTACGCTCAGAACATAAGGCATTGGAGTCTGCCACGTCACAGACGGGAGATATGTTTTTACGCTCAGGGCGTAAAACCTGATTTTTACGCCCAGGGCGCAAAACCTGATTTTTACGCCCAGAGCGTAATACTGGAGAGTCTGCCACGTTACAAACGGGAGACTTATTTTTACGCGTATGGCATATCACCGAAGTAGAGATTGTCTCATCACAGATGGGAGTCTCTACAACAGGAGTAGGAAGGATTCCTTTGCCTGCAGAGACAGAAGGTAGATTCGAGAATGCCTTGGATTTAGGAACCCAAACTTTTTGTAACATCCGTAATTTTTAAACATTAGAGCAGCGAGTTCTACCCCCAGTCCGAAGCATTTCTTCGTAGACAGTCTGGTCGAAGTGCACAACCAGAGTCTTCTTTGTCGATCCGATCGACACATCATCGTATTGAGGAATTGCCTCCTCGTCAGAGGAGAAGGTCGTCCCCAGCAGAGTCGCCATTTTGTTTCACTTAATAAAATGCCTAGAAATCAGCTTTTTGAAAATAAAACTTGAAAGAGTACAAAAAGTACAAATTGTTCTGGGAAGTATTGCTATGGAAGTCTAATCTGAAGGCGATCACTTTGTTCCTTGGACCATACGATAATGATGAAGATCACTGCTAGAAGATGAACAACTGGAAGAACTAAGTCACCAGAAAGGTATCGACACACTTGGGCACTGATGGCGAGGTCGAATGCTTTCCTGCTTTGCTTCACTCTGTTCTAGAAGAAAGGTTGAAGAAGAATGCTCTGACAAATCAAAGTCTCTGGGCTCTGATCTCTATGTATTCTCTCCTGTCTTTCTGCTTGTCTCTTATGAAAAAAATAAGTCTATTTATAGACTTGGATTTTTGTGCGTAAAAACTCAACGAAGTCCTGTCTTTACGCTAGTAACTGCCACCCATGACTGAAGTCATCCTTTACACACGTTGACACGTGTCCCATTATTTCAATAAAAATAGGATGCACGTACACACGTTCTTCGAGATGTGTGGCATGAAAGCTACGTAGGCAAACCACGTTCCGAAGTAGTCAGAAAGAATAGGGCGTAAAAACGACCCAAATATACTCTGAGCGTAAAGTAGTAGACTAGGCATAAAATAGCCCTAGAATGGACTTCTCGCGTAAAGTGGTTGATAAAACAACCTTGAACGTAAAACGTAGCCCAAATAAACTTTATGCACATGTCAACTTTGAGCGTAAAAAGCTCATAGAATATTCATGCGTAAAAGAAGCCATCTTGTGAGCGTAAAATAGCTCAGTCTACATACTAAACGACAGCATGGGTTTCCGTATAAAACAAATCCCTTCTAATTCTGTGTTATACGCTGTCAGTAGATCTTTATGTCAGACCCATTATCATTTTGTATTAAATACATGATTTGACAGCCTGTCTCTAGCATAAAGTAGTTGGCTTGTCCCTGGCGTAAAGTAGCTTATTTATCCTTGGCGTAAAGTAGCTTATTTGTCCCTGGCGTAAAGTAGCTGATCTGTCCTTGGCGTAAAGTAGCTTATTTGTCCCTGGCGTAAAGTAGCTAATTTGAGTGTAAAGCTCTATCTCTTTGACTCATTCTATGAAGCACTCTTTACGCTCCTACAACAGTGACTATATAACAAGAGTTAGAATATACGAAATGTGGTAAACAAGTAAGAATGTAAGGCTAAATTATTAGTTTAATGAAAATAGGCATAACAGTGAATATGATAAGAACAAATAAATATGACATGAACTAGATAAAAAACTATGTCAAGAAATCCTAACTTCTATGTATTTTAAAATACCAAGTTCGATATGTAAATAACTCGGTAATACGAAAATCACACATGAGATGTGTGATTCTGTCCACATGATATGACAAATCACACATGAGATGTGTGATTGCTATCAACACGATTAGACACGAAGAACAGAAAGGATAGTTCACACGTCTACTGAGGTTTTTTTTACCCGATACCAGTATTCATGGAATCAAGTCACGATATGTAAGATGCACAAAATTACTGTAAACACGATAAACACGATGCACAAAAATCACGAATCACGAATATCATTAATAATATCCATAAAACACTAATCATGTGTAGCAAAAGTGACATAAACACGATAAGAATGTTTAAATCATGAAATAGAGATAATATCAAAAAATGAAAGAAAATTACTACATGTACTTGCCTGTAATCCAAGTTAAAAACTAGATCAAACCGGTGTCCGAGTAGATGTCTAGTAAAACTATATTAATTCAATCAACATAATCAATATTTTAGATCAAATCTGAACATCTAGCCTATTTCTATGCTCTATGGGTTTTCTACGTCTCGGCTAACCTATAGGTTGGCCTACGCTAATTTCTATGGTCACCCTTGCCATTAAAGTATTTACCTGTATCTTGGAAATATTTCTACCTTCCTAGCCTATGCATGCAACTATTACTCATATAGTATCCATATCTACATATATATGTAACCTAGCCATATATTCTCAAAACCCACTATATACCATATTCCCTTCTTCTATATCCAAACTTATGTCCTATGCATACTCTATGCACTTACATTACTTTAAACCTATAGCTATCGTGTCGAAAATCAAGTATAACATCACTAGTACATATATCATAGTAACCATCAGATAAAGAAAACTATCAGAGAATGTACTCGCTTGCGATGCATAACAATGAATATCAAATAGTACCTGAACTGGAGTCTAGGTGACGTATATAGGATGTATCAAGGTCAAATAGTATTTTGGAGTAAACAATATATTTAATTAACTCAAAATTAGGTTTCTAGGTCAAAAATAGGCCACATTAGTCAAACTAGGTCAAATCTAGGTTAACACAGTCAAACTAGATCATTTTGTAGTTTCTACGTTGATTTTACCTATTTACAAGGTTTATAAAGTTATACTAGGTCTTAACAAGTCACTATTTAATTTTATGTGCTAACTAGGTTAAACTAGTTAATACTAGATCGATACTTGATTTTTAGGCTATATTAATAAGTTCATAACATATATTATCCTAATATATACTTCTACCTATAATTTCTAACAATACCTTGGCCTATACCTATTTACCTTATTTCGTATCATGGTATCTTAATATGTACCACACATTTACCTAATACCTTAGCCGTATCTCAAATACCTTAACTATTAGTCAATACCTTAGTTTTAGGGTCAATATCTTGGCTAAACTAGATTTTCTAGTCCATACTAGTGAGTACCTTGCTAATATCCAAGTTATATATACAACTATTACTATCAATACTAAATAATATTAATTAATACTAGTTAATATCCAGACTATATATCATAATGTATATATAGACTTTAATATAACACTAACTCATATTATCTTAGACTATATACTCATTACCTTGTATTACCTTAGTATTACCTCATTACCTTAACCAATACCTTAACATATTACCTGGTATCCTAGTCTCTAGACTAATACCTTAGCTAATACCATTACCTTGACCAATATCCAATACCTTAACTCATACCTTGACACCTAATCCATTATCCAAGCTAGACACCAACCTTACTATGGTATCTTAATCCAATATCATAACAATAGTTCTAATATTTTGGTATCTTGGTATTCTAAATACCTCAAGGATACCACACTCTAATTTATCTCACACATATTCCACTTGTTTGCACATGCTACCATGATATCATATTAAGTATCATATGATACCAACCCCTATGATACTAATCTATGACCATCTACAGTTATCTTACATCTAAGATACTCATCCTACTCTTGGCACTTAACATCTTGATATTATCCATTACCTAGTTCTAGGGGTGAGCATTATTCGGTTTTGGATCGAAATCGAATCGACCGAATAAGAGATTCGGTTCGGTTTCGGTTTTGAAAATACTAAATTTTTTTATTCGGTTTCGATTTCGATTTTTGGTTTCGACTTCGGTCCAAAACCAAAAATCGAATAAGAAAATTTATTATATATATATATTATATGTATATTTAGTTACAATATATTTTAACAAAAAATACAAATAAACCAAAAAATTAAATTAACCGAAAATCGAACCGATTTAATTCGGTTTAGTTTGATTCGATTATGGGCCATTTCTGTTCGATTTCGGTTTTGCTTATTCGGTTTCGGTCGAATTCAGTTTTCGCTTATTCGGTTCGGTTGGAACTAAATTAACCGAAGGTGCACCCCTACCTAGTAATAATACCCTATATCTTAGTATCTCGACCAATACCTTATCCTTCTAGATACTTATCCAACTAAATCTAATACTAATACTTGATACCAAATAGGATACCATACTCAAGCCCCAATACTCACTTACCCTCACTCATGATACTTGAGTATCATGATAGCAATATCTTCATGGTACCCAAGTATCACACTAATACCTTATCCCAAAATCTAATACCTTGACACAAAACTTATTTATTCTTCGCTCACTTGATAACCACTTATATCATCACAAACACAAATAACTAACACATATTATCTAACAATAATATATATATATATATATATATATATATATATATATATATATATATATATATATATATATATATATATATATATATATATATATATATATATATATACTTGACAACCTATGATACCTACACTCATTTGATATCCATACTACCTAGGCTCATAGGATACACAAAATGCCTATGTCGTATAGTCAGTCCTTTATTTGTAACAAATATTGCACCTATTAGACATATTCAATAAATTCTAGGGTAAAAGTATATCGTAGAACTTTATATCAGCTTTCTGAAAATTGAAACAGATCTTATTTTCGTGTCCGGAAGCTTCCGAAATCGCGAAAACACTGAAACGCGTTCGTCTTTCGGACACCTGACACTTAAACAATTTTATTGTAAGTTCTAGAACTAATTTGGCCTATTAACTTATATATGTAGAAAGCTAACTTTGATACGATTCTTATCAAAAAATGGGAGATTAATCGGAGCCCTGAGTTAGGAGTTATGACATTTCTAAGTTGATATGGCTGCTAAAAACGATGATGAATACTATGACGAAATTGGGCTATTTTTTTACAAAAGGACACATGTACAACCAATTTACCAAATCCAACTATAAGTCTTATGACCTATCATGATACAGACTCTACATGTCCAATTTTGGGCACAAGAACACCTTCATACCATCAGATAAACATCAATGGTCCTCATAAGGACAAAATAAACATACTCAATGGATACAATTGGGGTTTTGTGAACCCCCTACTTTTTAAAATGGTTATTGTTTAAATTTATTTTGAAATTTTAGCATTCTAGAAAATTTATGGTAATAATTGGTACGTTTATATGTACTTGCATATATGGTATATATGTAATTATATTGAATTATATGAGTTTATATAGTTTAATTTTTTTTAATTTAAGTTCTATAAATTTTGAGTAATTAATGGAATATATATATATATATATATATATATATATATATATATATATATATATATATATATATATATATATATATATATATAATATATATAAATATATATATATAAGTGGGTTGTTTAGTAAAAAAAAAAGATACAAGTGGCCGGCCCCACACCCTAACTCAAAGGGGTCGGCCAATTCGAAAGACAACAGCAGCCTCGGCTTGGTGAGGAGGGGCCGACCCCACTCAACACAAAAAGAGGGGGGGGGGGGGCGACCACATTTAAGCAGCAGCAGCAGCATGAATACGAACCATACTTACACTCCAAAGAAAATTTCATATAAAGGGAAACGAACCCTTGCGTTCTTTTCAAGATAAATTTGTAAACCCCAAACCCTAATCTCTTCTCCACCCTTCCTCCTACTCGCCCTCCACCCTTGGCCAGCCTCGCAGCCGTGCACCCCAGCCTGACATCGCAACAACAACACAACAACAGTGCAACAACGACAACAACAATAAGCAGTAAGGTACCCGACTTGCCCTTGCGATTTCTCCGCCTATTGAAGTTCGTTTTTAATTCTGTAAACTCGTGTAAAAAGCCAACATGACCCTCTTCGAGATCCTTCAGATGAATTTCGACAAGACCCTCTAACTTGCTCGAAAAATCGAGATAAAATTGGAGAAAAACTACTTTTCTGTAATGTCAAAAAAACTATTTTAAAACACCAACTTGGAAGCCAGATTTACATTAGGATTTTTAGTAAGCTAATTAAAAATGGTGAAAGAAAACATAACCAGGATTAGAACTCAACTTGAAGATTTGAATTTTGTTGAATACGCAGAATGTTATTTGATTTCAAAGATGCGAGAAAAACTGCTTTTAGAATATTAAATTACTGAAATATTTGTCCGATACGGAGTACGTCCCGACAAACCGGACGACGTGGTCATGCACTATATGCATCGAAAGGCGCATATGGATGTTGCCGATGTGTGGGAACTGACGAAACCCGATTTCGTTGCGTGTGCGTGACGAAATCGGTGCGTATCCGTCGAGATACCCCCGTATCGACCTTTTGTAAACTTGACCATAACTTTGTGCATGTTCATCGGATCGACACAAAACTTGTGCCATCAGGACCGAATCGATTTTCTGGTCCTGTATGCCAAGTTTGGTCCGATTCTGAGAAGGTTGATCGGAACGTCAAATTGGCGGGCCCATAACCCAATCCAACGTGCGATTTTGTGCACGACTCATCGAAATCCAAAATTGGACATATTGTTGGATTTGTCTCCTCAAACCGGATTCGTAGACATGTAGTATGACGACTTTAGAGACCATAGACATTGGTACACGTTTCGATGTAAAACAGGTCCAACGACGGATATCGTTTTGACCCAAAATTATGATTTTGCCCCTGTTCTAGAATTTGACTTTTGGACATGCGTTTCCTAGGTATATCACTTATTTTGAAAATGTTCTTGACGTTTATTTCAGCATCCGAAGTCGTTTCGTGATTGTGACATTTCTTTTGCGGTTATTGTGATTTTTGGTCTTGCCACCTTTGCTCCACCAGGCAAGATACCTTGCCACCTTACTCTGTGATTATTATATTCTTATTTTTAGTGGTTATTTTTAGTACTTTTATTTGTTGATATTATAAAACTGTGCATCTAAGTCACACTTGAGTGCAAGCGACTCTATCGATCATTTTCTCGATTTTATTTATATGCTCTTGCATTGACTTAGTCTAGTGACCACCCATTATTGATGAGGTATTGGTATATCTCATACGGCCTCGACACTTGCTTTACCACATATTGTGAGTCACATGTAGGACACATACCCGTGTAGTCGGCTTGCTACCGATACGTATGGAGCGTGTGACGGATAGGAGTAACTGCCAATAGAATTGTATGCTAGAAGATTTGGCGGTTACTAGAGGTTCATATTAGTCATGGAGATGATGATACTAGGCATGGGGTGGGGAGAACAATACCTGACATATGGGCTTCTTTGCACTTCCCTGATTACCTGTGTGCTCCTTCAGAGACGCAGGCCCCAGGTGCCCTCTGACATTTCCCGAAACGTTATGGACGTACCCCTTGCACATGGTTCCCTCTGACGATCTTCAGACGTTATGGACGTAGGCCCCTGGTGCCCTATATGGGGACTATGTCGATCCCATCTACAGCCAGGGCTCATGCGTCGAAGGATTATTTCTCAAACAACATATTCACAGTAGACTGGTCAGGAACCCTATTGCATGCATCCTCTTTTCTTTTATATTATATATCCAGTTTACATTGTATGGTGTTTTCTTGTATCTTGTTACATCCCGCTGAGGACCTGGTTATCTCTCCAGGATTAGACGACTTTCCGCAGGAGTACGAAGTGGCTTTGGATCCTTCATACATTAATGACGAGGCAGTTCCTACTGATTTCTAGTCTATTTCCTATTTGAGATATTAGTAGATATTTTTACATCTCTTTTCTTTATATTTTGCGGAGGTTGGACTCTGATCTTATGAGACTTTTTATAGCTGTTTGGAGTGAGTATGTTCACCAGCTATCTTTTGAAACAATCATTTATTATCTGGACTTTATTATCTTCTGTGTTGAGCTGTGATGAGATTAGATTATATTATTCTGGTCTGTCATGATTTATTATATAGCTTATGTACGTATACGCAGATTCCATATATTGGAGTATTCTTCGTATATATGCAGCTGGCATGTTCACGTACTCGGTCCTATGTATTTTGGGACTGGGACGTTACATATTTTTGTGGACGGGATAGTGTGCATGTGTATCGACTACAGAGCTTTGAATGCAATGACGGTGAAGAACAAGTATCCTTTCTCGCGTATAGACGATCTATCCGATCAACTGAGTGGAGCAAAAGTATTCTCCAAGATTGACTTACGATCGGGCTATCACCAACTGAAGGTTCGGAAGGAAGACATTACGAAGATGACTTTTCGATCGAGGTATGGACACGACGAGTTCTTGGTCATGCCTTTCGGTTTGACCAACGCTCCCACAGTTTTCATAAATTTAATGAACAAGATCTTTCACAGTACTTGGACAAATTTGTAGTCGTCTTTATAGATGATATTTTAATTTACTCCAAGAGGCAAGAGAAGCATGAGCAGCATCTACGTATTATTTTAGGAACATTGAGAAATGAGCGACTTTACGCGAAGCTTAACAAGTGTGAGTTCTTTCTCAAGGAAGTATCATTTCTTGGACATATTATTACTAGAGACGACATATCGGTAGATCCGAAGATTATCAAGCAGTCAAGGCATGGCCCGCTCCCACATCAGCTTCCGAAGGAAGAAGTTTTCTTGGACTTGCGAGTTATTATCGAAGGTTCGTAGAAGATTTCTCTCGAATAGCGGGGCCTATGACTCGACTCACTTGCAAGGATCAGGAGTTTGTATGGACAAATGAGTGTCAAGCTGCTTTTGACGCGTTGAAGAAGCGCTTGACCACAACACTTATCTTGACACTACCATCGGCCCCGGAGGATTTGTGATCTACAGTGATGCATCCGGGAAGGGATTAGGATGCGTATTGATGCAACATGGATATGTAGTAGCATACACATCGATACAGTTGAGGGTGCACGAGAAGAATTACCTGACCCAAGATCTAGAGCTCGCAGCGGTTATCTTGGCTTTGAAGGTATGGAGACACTATGTGTACGGCGAGAAGGTTGATATCTACACTGATCATAAGAGCCTCAAGTACGTGTTCACACAGAAAGAGTTGAATATGCGACAACAACGTTGGTTGAAGTTGATGTAAGATTACGAGATCGAGCTACATTATCATCCAGGCAAGGCTAATGTTGTGGCAGACGCATTAAGCCGTAAGCCCATGGCACACTTCTTGACTACGCAGAAGGAATTGATAGAAGACTTGCAGAAGCTTGGTATTGAGGTAGTATTGCCTGGAGCAGATGGCATGTTAGCCAATCTCCAAGTTCAATCATCATTAGTAGGGAGGATGAAGGTGGTATTGCCAACTGATGCTAGATTTCTATGGCTTCGAGAGAGGACTGAGGCAGGAGAGCAAACGGGATTGAGGATTCATCTCGATAGGACATTGTGATGTGGTGACCGTATTTATGTTCCTAATAGAGATTTGCAGCAGGAGTTGATGGTAGAAGCACATAGTTCGGCTTACTCTATCTATCCCGGAGGAACTAAGATGTACCGGAACTTACGGCAGTATTATTTGTGGTACGAAATGAAGCAGAAGATAGCTCATTTCGTGGCCAAGTGTTTGGTTTGCCAACAAGTGAAGGCCGAGAACAAAAGGACGGTCGAGTTATTGCAGCCGCTACCTATTCTCGAGTGGAAGTGGGAGCACATTACGATGGACTTCGTCATAGGATTTCCTTGGAGTCCTAGTGGACGAGATGCGGTATGGGTGATTGTTGATATACTTACCAAATCGGCCCACTTCTTACCTTTTAGAGTGGGGCAGTCCACAGAAGTTTTGACGGATATGTATATAAAGCAAATAGTGAAGCTACATGGTGTACCAGTTAGCATCGTGTCAGATCATGACTCAAGATTTACCTCACACTTTTGAAGGTATGTACAAGACAGTTTGGGTACGCGTTTGAAGTTTAGCACAGCATACCATCCGCATACAGATGGCCAGTCAGAGCGTACTATTCAGATGCTAGAAGATATGTTGATAGCGTGTATGCTTAATTTTGGCGGATCATGGGAAGACCACCTTCATATTATAGAGTTTTCCTACAACAATAGCTATCAAGCAAGCATTCAGATGGCTTCTTTTGAAGCATTGTATGTTAGGAAGTATCGATCTCCTGTCTGTTGGAGAGACATCAGAGAGTGACAGATATTGGGACCCGAGTTGGTTTTGAGCACAATGGGGAAGGTGAAGAAGATACATGACCACCTATGAGCAGTGCAGGATCGACAGAAGCAGTGGACATATAATTATCGTCCACCCTTTGAGTTCAAAGAAGGCGACCATGTATTCTTGAAGATATCCCCCACTAGAGGCACAATTCGATTCGGAGGACGTGGCAAACTGAGTCCAAGATACATCGGCCCTTTTGATGTCTTAGAACGTGTTGGAGAAGTTTCCTATAGATTGGCATTGCCACCGTCGCTTGAGGGAGTACATAACGTATTTTATGTGTCACAGCTGAGGCGATACATGGCAGACAGCAGTCACGTGCTTGATCACTCCGAGATCACAGTTGGACCGAGTTTGTCGTACCAAGAGCAACCAGTAGGCATCCTTGATCGCCGGGTGAAGGTGTTGCGGAATCAATCTATACCGTTGGTTCGCGTGGCATGAAAGAATCACTCGCCAGGAGAGTCTACTTGGGAGCGCGAGGACGACATCCGAAATCGTTATCCCCGGTTGTTCGAAGACCAAGGTACGTCTTGCATGTTGATCCTTTAATTTAGCATGGCATTGCGTATCCCCGACATTAGTTTTAATTTCGAGGATGAAATTTCTTTAAGTTGGGTAGGATGTAAATCCCTTACTTTTAAAAATGGTTATTATTTAAATTTAGTTTGAAATTTTAGTATTCTAGAATATTTATGGTAATAATTGGTACGTTTATATGTACTTATATATATGGTATATATATTATATTGAGTTATATGAGTTTATATAGTTTTAAATTTTTTTATGTAAGTTCTATAAATTTTGAGTAATTAATGGAAAATATATATATGAGAGTATATATATATATATATATATATATATATATATATATATATATATATTTTTTTTTTTTTTTATATATATATATATATATATAGTTGTTTAGTTTAAAAAAAAGATACAAGTAGCCGGCCCTATACCCCAACTCAAAGTCATTAGTGGATATTTTTACATCTCTTTTCTTTATATTTTGCGGAGGTTGGACTCCGATCTTATGAGACTATTTTATAGCTGTTTGGAGTGAGTATGTTCACCCGGCTATCTTTTGATACACTCATTTATTATCTGGACTTTATTATCTTCTGTGTTGAGCTGTGATGAGATTAGATTATATTATTCTGGCCTGTGATGATTTATTATACAGCTTATGTACGTATATGAGGATTTTATATATTAGAGTATTCTTCGTATATGTGCATCTGGCATGTTCACGTACTCGGTCCTATGTATTTTGGGACTGGGGCGTTACAGGTTTTTCCCAAATTGAGCCCCAATATCATGACACCAACTTAGATCTACCAAGTTGAGGCCTCCTAGTGCCTAGATCTACCATTGGGAAGTCAAATATAACCATGGGAGGGTTCCTACCTAACCAAGGGATGTTTCTAACCATGAAATTGATAAAATTGAGAGAATTACCTAGTGTTTTGGTAGCCTCTTTAGAGAATTCCGAATTTGGACACGGAAGGGATGAGTTGGACACGATATCCTAGCAAGCTCCTCTCCTATAGATCTCTTTGTGCTCTCCAATGCTCTAGGCCTTCATGATGGTGATGATGAGTGGAATTGGAAGTCGATTGAGTAGAATTAGTAGGGAATTAAGTTTTCTTGGAGAAGAAGAAGCTTTGGAAAAAATGAGACTAATGTGTGAAATAATTAAATAGATGAATCCCTGATAAGAAGTTATCTCTTATAGTAAGATTTTGGTCATACCAAAATATCAAGTTTGTCCCTCTCCATTTGTTATGAATGGAATCTAATTAACTAAAGAAATGAATCTCTACAACTAAAAGGAATATTCCTTTCATGACAACTAAACTTAATTAATTCTAATTGCTAAAGTTGTGACTAACAATAATTAGCACTAACTAAAACTTGCAAAATCTAACTGGCTAGCCACTAACTGACACTAATATAATTTTAGGCAACCACTAATATAAATTAATATATATATATAAAAAAGTAATCAACATGCAAAATTACTAAAATATTGCTTTATTGAAAAGTGGTAGTTACAGGCTCTGTACGAGAAAGCGGATCGGTTACTGGTGCTTCTCCGACCGACGGAGGTGGCTAGGACACGACGGTTCGTAGTGCTCGGTGAGGGTTTCTGGCGGTAGATTGGGGAGCTCGAGTATGAGGTGACGCATGATAGACTGGCAGCTAGGGTTCCAACGAGGTGGATATGGCTTTGGAGAGCCGGGGTCATGGGCGCTTAAGCTCGTGGCGACAACGGTGAGGTCAAGAACTTGCGATGAGCGACCAGATCCGGCTGCAGCTCGATTAACGGGCGACAGTGATAGATCTGGAACTCCGACGATCCACGAACATGGTAATGAAAGACGGTGGAAACTGTCAGTGGCGATCCAAAGATGGCAGCCGCTTTCAGAGGTAGTGGAGCTCGATCCAGATCTGGGATGGGCGAAAGTCAGGTGGCTTGCGATCATGCTTCAACGACCATGACATTGATAGGGAACTAGGGTTAGGGTTTAGAATTAGCATTTTGGATGTGTGTCTTGTGTCTCGTGGACACGGCGAATCTGGACAAATTTTGCTATGAAAACTATATTTGGTGTGTCTGTATCTCGGGGTCGGACCCGAGACACGAGAATAGATGGAAATGGGTCGTGTCGTGTCGGACATGAGATGGGTATATTTGTAATAATATAGAAAAGCTAATAAAATGGGATGGACACCCGGGGTCGGACCTCGGCCGACACGACTGGACACGATTCTTGGAAGTTGACACAAAGGAGATGGATACAAGGACACAAGGTTTGGGTTAGTTTGGATTAATAGAATGGGCTTGGGTTTAAAATTAATTAGAAATGAGTAACTATGGAAATTAGGGGCTATTTATAGATGTCATTAGGAAGTTCCTAGAATCTTAAGCACATGGGCTAGGAGAGAATATTTTAGATTCCAAGCACTAATTTCCAATTAATTAAGGGATTCTAGAATATTCCCTATTTAATCCTTGTGGCTAACCATTCCACCATGGACTCCTAGACAATTACTAATAAAATCATTCATTTTCCTATTATTTACAGTTTTTATTCTAATTAAAAAATTGCCATCATTTGGCAAAATATAAAATAACTTCCAAATAAATAATTCTAAAAATGATAAAAAATCAAAAATATTAGGAAAAATTACAAATAATAATAATACCCAAAATTAGGAAATTAGGAATTTAGAAAATATAAAATAATGGAGATTTTGGAAACAGGGGGTTATATGCATAGTCTATCTTAGCTATTTTTTTATCCTAAAAATATTTGTGATGTTTATTTCAGCATCCAGACACGTTTGCGAAAGTCCATCTTCTTTTGCTTATATTGTCTTGACGAGTTCGTCTGCTGGATGTCGTCAAGTCATCGCACAACCACCTTGCAAGATACCTTAGTAATGTTTACTAGTTATTTACTTTTATTTCAGCATGTTTATTTCCTTTTATTTATTTGTTTGTTTATTTTATATTAAATTGTGCGTCCAGTCATACTTGGGTGTAAGTGACTAAGTTAGTCGTTTGACTCTGTTCCCGGATGAATGCATGAAAGGTTTAGTAAGGATATTACAATAGTCCTTCTTCCAGTGTAAACAAAATTATTCTCGTAATTAATTTATTTAGATGATTTTGATTTAAAGGAAATTTGTAAAAAAAAATCTGCAAATAACTATAAAGCTAAATATTTTACTATTACACCTCCCTCTAGCTCTACTGGTGTGGGGAGTAGTTTGGACAGTTCTGGGGCATAAAAGAACTTGTTGGACGAGTTGGAGCTTTCCATGCAATATATATGGTTTTCTATTATAAATGCCATAATGCATGGAACATTGTAAATCTTTTACATCAATGAGATGTAAGCATATTCGACAAGTTCGAATGTATGCCTAGTTGGCAAAAGTTGAGAGCTTATAATATGTTACAATTATTAAGAAAGAGACAGAACTTTCATATATCCGTTGTGACTTCAATTTAACTACTTAAATTCTATTGCAAAGTACTTATTTTGAGATAAATTATCATTATGTGTTGTTTTGTTCCATGTACAAGTGCAATTTAGACTTATATGATATCACGTCCAGTGGCAACTTTTCAGTTTTGTAAAACCGGGATGTGACAAGCGCTATGTGCTAATAACGTGTTGTAGTCAATTAATGACTATGAGAAATCAAAAAAGAAAGATGGGATTCTTAAGTGTTGAACCTCTCTATGGTTTTCCATATGCTTCTATTGTAATAACAATGTCTAGAAGATGGTAACAAGATATGATCATGAAGATCATGAATAAATAATGGAGGCCGAGGCAAACTCCCAAAATGGGGCTCATGCAAAATATAAAAAATTATATAACTAAAATAAATGTAAATATAACAAAAATTGTAATCACCCAAAATTGAACTAAGACCTATTGGGTGCAAGTCTAAAATGATAACCACTACACCACAACTCTTTAAATTAAGGGATGTTTATAATACATCCTGATTAGACACGTCCATACCACGTGCCTTTACTCAGAAGAGCATGCCAACTTCTTGAGAGATCGCTGAGGCAAAACATAAAATTTTCCAAGTGACTTCTTCAAGACTCTTGCACACAAACTTCTAATTGACTCGCACCGAGCACCTTGTAGGCTTGGAAAGTTTTGTGGCTAGTAGATGAGAAGAGTATAGCTCTTTAGGATGTATAGGCTATATGAGTAGAAGAGAAGTGAAGATTGGATGATTTGAAATGAGAGAAAAGGGTGACTATATATACTAGTTCTGGGAGGCAGAGTTCGTCCAGAACTCTGTCCAAAATATTCAAATTTTTGGTCGTTGGACAACTAGCAATGAGCAATTCCTAAAAATTAGCTCCTGAAAATTAGGGGACAGAGTTCAGCCCGAACTCTGTGTGGGGGCAGAGTTCGGCCCGAACTCTACCTCCTTGGAGACAGAATGCTCATTGGCAGTTGTGGGGCTTTGGCAGTTTGGCTTTTTGTTTGTGGAGCTTTTGGTTATCTAGTCTACGGTTGAGGTACTTGTAGGAACGAAATCGTAAAGCAGAATACTCTAGAGGGGGGGGGGGGTGAATAGAGTTGGCAGCGGAATAATGCTAATTAAAAAATGTTTGCAGCAAGATCACAGAATAATAATCACAACTAAATAGTGTAAAGGCAGAGATAAGAAAGCAAACGCAAAGACCGCGATGTATACTGGTTTCCCTCTGTTGAGGACTAGTCCAGTCGGTAGAACTCTTGCTACCAGTTGAATCCACTATTGGCCAAACCGCAAGTTTTCTTACGAAGTCCTTGCAACTTCTACAATGCGAGCTTTGATACGAAGAACTCGTCCAACTTCAATTGTGAAGAGGTATTCTTCTATCAAGCCTTCTGATTACAATCACTCTGAAACTTCTAGACCGCACCGCACTGGCAAATCGACTAGAGGATTGTAACTGGCTTGGGATCTAAAAATTAAAGCTCTAGAAAAACTCTTTGGAAGACAGTAGACTTTGAATAGAGAGAAGATTGAAAGTGAATGAGTGAGTTAAAATGATCGAAATCCTTCTCTATTTATAGGAGTTCCAAAGACAGAATTCTGGCAGAATTCGGGCAGAACTCGATGAGCAAATCTCGGTCAAATCCACAACTGCAGGAGGACCAAGTTCCAAGGAATTCAAAAACAAAACGGCCACTAACCGAACTCTGGCCGAACTCTGGCTGAGTTCTGTTAGGGTTAGGTTAGGGTTTTTAAAATTAGTTTTTGGGGTATTTTGAAAACCTTTTTGGAGCTTTTGTAAATACGATTGTTTTTCAAAACTAAGGACATTTTAAAAACATTTTGAAATTATTTTGGAATAGCCTATTTGCCAGTACGACTCGGTATACAAAGTATTCCTAGACTCAAATAAAATGAAAAATATATTGCTCAAAGAAATACATACTCGAACAGGCAAACAACGCTCCGGTCTTGAACTGAGTAGATAGCTGTTCTTGATCATGTCCAAGAGTCCGAGATATCCTGACTAGCTCCATATATCAAGACAGAGTTTGATCAATTATTAAAATCAGTTTGACCATATGACCAATGGGCCAACAATCTCCCCCATTTTGATAATTGACAAACTATGAATGATATAACATCTTTTGAGTAAGATACCATAAAATTGTTCAACATTGTTCAAAATTGTTCAATCCCTGTATTATTCTCAAAAACAAAATGTTAGATCCTATTTCTCCCCCGTTGTTACTTAGCAAAATAATTGCAAAAGAGAAAGCTCCCCCGCAATCAATGCATAAGAAACAAACAGTGAAGAAACACAAGAAAATAATGTATCATGCAGTAAGAATATACAAGATATAACAGAGATTTATTTCACAGGCAGTTTAACATATAGAAGCAGATAAAGATGCTATAAATAAAAAAACTGATGTGAAAGATAAACTATGCATCCCATAAAGATAAAATGATGTTCAAGAGACATCAAGAAATATCCAGTACAAGTCTGATAATAAAAAGCTAAAAAGACAGAAACTTGGAATGTGGGAGCATTTTCAAGTGTACAGTAGACAATAACTAAGTCTCAAAAATTAGCTAATATATCATCATCACATCTCCTTATCATCATCATCATCATCAGCATGACTGGCATGTCCAGAAGGACCAGCTCCAGAAGTACCAGCGCCAGAAGGGTGAGGAGGAGCACCAGTGTAAAACTCACCGACATAGTCTCGAGGAGGAGCACGGTCAGAACGGTACCAATCATATGCGTTACCGGGCTGAAAGTAGGCATGAACAGCCTCATCCTCACAGCGGTAACCAGAGAAGCCTGGCTCTCTAGGAATAGAACCGACAGAATGTCTAGTCTGAGCAAATCGGAGATCAGCTAGAGAATTTGCTATCGTCTAATAACGAGTGACATCGCGGAACTCACGTTTGCGGGCTATATCCATCATCGAGACGTGCAAATCAGAAAGATGCTGGTGTATGCCTTCAAAGGTCATGGCATACTGCTGAGTATGTGGAGGAGGTGGAGCAGTAGGAGGAGCTGTACGAGGAGCAGCAGCAGTCATACTACGACGAGATAGCTTAAGAAACTTGGGCTCAGGGTCTTGAGTACAAGTTGACAGATCAATATCAAAATGCTGAAAGATGCGTGGGAGAATCATCGCATAAGAGAGATTTCTATCTCTTGCACGACAACGTCCCATCATCTGGATAATAGTCTTAGGGGTAGAAAAAGAAATCCCCTTAAGAATGTGATACATAGCAGACAGCTCAAGTGATGTGACATCATCATTTGAAGTAGACTTCGGAAGGAGAGTGGAGTAGATGATGCGATGCAATTCATAATTAAATAAGTTCAAGTTATTTGCCTTGAACTTTCCAGAGCGAACTCGATCAGGTGCATAGAGTTCAGCTTTGAAACTAGCAAGTGTCGTGCAATCGGGGAAATCAAATTCAGTGTATCATCAAGCGGGGCACCTTCGTTAGAAATACCAAGGATTTCCGCTAAGAGGACATCATTGAACTCGATGTCTAGTCCGCCAACACGAGTACTTACGTCAAACGTGTTTAGTATGATATTGCAGTAGAAAAGTCTAATGGCATTAGTAGCTACCGGGAAACAAAGTTTAACAACGTGTTGTAACCCTAATGCCTCAAAATAAGGGCGGTGTTCTGGAAACATAGTCCATTTGATAGGAGCGCCTGTGCATATGGATCTCATAGAAAAGTCTCCATACCACAGAAGGGCTTGATCTAGGGTTTGAAAATAAAACCCATCGAACGCGCCATCGCTCGATTGAACTGGAAAAAAGAGGGAATCCGTGGGTGTATTTGAAGATGATCCTTCGTCACTAGGATTGGTCGTCTTCTTCCTCTTGAAGGGATTAAATCCCTTAGGCGACATTGTGCAAATAAAGTAAATATGCACAAAATTGAGAGGAGGAGAAATACGGAGTTATACCTCCCGAGATTCAAGTATGTTGTAGAGGACAACGATCTCTGCACGAATCCAAAATTTGGATGGATTTTACCACGTAGATTGGGAGAAACGGAGTGGTGAAGAACTAGGGTTTGGAGAGCTTTCACGTGGCTGCTGTTGCTGTGAAGGTGGTTTTAGAAGCAATGAAGAAGAAAGGCTCTCGGGTTCTGGTTATATAACAAGATACCACTAACCGAACTCGGGCTGAATTCGGTCCGAACTCTGGCCGAATTCGCCTAGGGGTTCTGTTAGTTGGTTTGGGCCATTTTCTTTTTCATTGACTCATTTCAAAAATTTAATTCAAAGATTAGTAATTTCAACCTTCAATAAATATAATTAATATTATTTTATAGATTAAATATTGTTACACAGCGACTGTCTCAGATTAGCTGTAGGAGTACTGTCCCAGCTAGCGGAGGTTCACCGGGGAACTCTTAAGTACCGCTTCGCTTCAACCGTAGTTGTGGTGACAGACAGACTCTTTATTGGCTTGTTTCTAACACAGTTTTTGTGTATTGAAATATAATCATAAAACAAAATTAAATAACATTATTGACGTCCAAAATTCCTAATTCTCGACGTAAATAATTGAAACAATCTTCTGCTAGAGGTTTTGTGAAGATGTCAGCTAATTGATTCTCAGTGTCTATGTACACAAGGTCAATATCTCCATTCTGATGATGATCTCTAAGAAAATGATGTCGAATCTCGATATGCTTAGTACGAGAGTGACATACTGGATTCTTAGTCAAATTAATTGTGCTCGTGTTGTCACAGAAAATGGAAATGTGTGTGTAAAATAAATCATAGTCTTCTAATGTTTGTTTTATCCACAAAATCTGAGCACAACAACGTCCTGCGGCGATATACTCAGCCTCTGTTGTTGATAGAGCTACAGAATTTTGCTTTTTACTAAACCATGAGACTAAAGCCTTGCCTAAGAAATAACATGTGCCGCTGGTACTTTTTCTATCAACTTTGCATCCAGCAAAATCTGCATCCGAGTAACCAATAAGGTCAAAGGACTTAGTTTTGGGATACCATAAGCCAACATAAGAAGTGCCTTTATGGTATCGAAAGATACGCTTAACTGTGCACAGATGTGATTCCTTTGGATTAGCTTGAAAACGTGCACATAGGCAAATACTGAACATAATATCTGGACCACTAGCAGTTAAATAAAGTAAACTACCGATCATACCTCGATACTTACATATGTCGACCGGCTTGCCTTGTTCATCAATATTAAGCTTTGTTGAAGTTGCCATCGGAGTGCCAACAGGTTTGACATTGTCCAGATCAAACTTCTTTAGCAAATCTTTTGTGTACTTGACTTGATTTATGATTGTCCCATTGTCAGTTATTTTGATTTGCAGTCCGAGAAAGAATTTCAGCTCTTCCATCATGCTCATCTCAAACTCATTCTGCATACACTTAGAGAATTCTTGACAAAGAGATTCATCAGTAGATCCAAATATAATATCATCAACATAGACTTGTATTAAGAGAAGCTTGCCATTAAAAGACTTAATAAACAAAGTAGTGTCAACCTTCCCCTTTGAAAAACCGTTGTCAAGTAGTAAAGAGCTTAGACGATCATACCAAGCACGAGGGGTTTGTTTCAAACCGTATAAAGCTTTCTTCAACTTGAAAACATGATCAGAGTTTTTAAAATCTGTGAAACCTGGAGGTTGTGCTACAAAAACTTTTTCTTTTATAAAACCATTTAAAAATGCACTCTTGACATCCATTTGAAATAATTTTAAATTATGAAAACATGCAAATGCACATAACATGCGAATGGATTCCAATCTCGCAACTGGGGCATAAGTCTCATCGTAGTCGATACCTTCTTCCTGATTGTATCCTTGAGCTACGAGTCGAGCCTTATTACGAGTCACTAAACCATTCTCGTTCAGTTTATTTCGGAATACCCATCGGGTGCCAATGACCGGATGATCAATAGGCTTGGGAACAAGTTCCCAAACTTGATTCCGTTCAAATTGGTTTAATTCCTCTTATATAGCATCTATCCAAAAATTATCACTACATGCTTCATCAATAGTTTTGGGTTCTAGCTGTGAAATAAATGCAACACTAGAAATAATATCTCTATTGGATGTATGAGTACTTACACCTTTGATAATATCACCAATTGCCAAATTCTTTGGATAATCAGCCGTAAATTTTAATCTTTTAGACAGACTCCGAAGGTAGCTGCTTCTGGGTTCTTCTCTTAGAGAATCAGCTGGTGTTGGTAGAGAATTAGATGGTGTTGAGTTTGGTACAGTTAGATCTTCGTCATTGTCATCGATAGTCATTTGATTCAATTCATCAAAGGTGACGTTGATTGATTCTTCGATGATCATAGTTCGTTTGTTGAAGACTCTGTATCCTTTGCTCTTGGCCGCATAACCTAAAAATATACCTTCATCGTCCTTTTTGTCAAACTTTCCCAAATTGTCTTTTGTATTAAGAATAAAGCACTTACAACCAAATATTCTAAAATATGAAACTGATGGAATTCTATCAAACCATAACTCAAATGGAGTCTTCTTCGATTTGGGTCGAATTAGAACTCTATTGAGAACAAAACAAGCTGTATTGACAGCTTCAGCCCAGAAATATTTGGGTAGACTAAACTGGTTTAACATTACTCTGGCCATTTCGGATAGAGTTCTGTTCTTACGTTCCACAACTCCATTTTGTTGTGGAGTCCTAGGGCAGAGAACTCGTGTACAAAATCGTGTGTGTCACAAAATTGCTCAAACTCTGCATTCTCGTATTCGCCACCATGATCGCTTCTAATACGAGTGATCATATAACCTTTTTCATTCTGTACTTTCTTGCAAAAGGTGAAAAATTCGGATAATGCATCATTCTTGCGTGTCAAAAAGTATACCCACGTGTATCTAGAGTAATCATCTACAATTACAAAAGCATATAGCTTACCTCCGAGGCTAGCAACTCTGCTAGGACCAAATAAGTCCATATATAGCAATTGTAGAGGTCTAGTAGTATATACTGCGTTTACTGACTTGGATGTGGATCTGGTAGCTTTGTTCTTTTCATATTGGCTGTATACCGAATCCTTCTTGAATGTTATGTCCGGTAAACCGCGTACTAGCTTCTTTGTGGATAATCTTAAGATTTGTCCATATTTGCGTGACCGAGTCTCATATGCCACATATGACTCTCATCACTTTTAGCCATTAAGCATCTACCTGAAATATTAGTTTCTTCCAGAAAATAGAAAACATATATGTTGTCTTTCCTGATACCTTCAAAGATAGTACTACCAGTTGAGCTATTAACTATAGTACATTTGTCTTTGCCAAAGTTGATGCCATAACCATAATCAGCTAAATGACTTATGCTGAGTAGATTATGTTTCAACTCGGTAACCAGACAGATATCCTTAATCACATGATAGGGAGACTTACCAACATCACCGATACCAATGATATACCCTTTCAAGTTGTTACCGAAGGAGACATAACCTTCCTTCTTTTCCTTCGACAGTGTTGCAAATAATATAGCGTCACCGGTCATATGCCGTGAATAACCGCTGTCGAGAATCCATTTGCTTTTAGCATGTGAAAGGTGTTCCATCTACAAAACAATTTGCAGATGAAACTTTTGGTACCCATTTCTTGTAGGGTCCTGAAATGTTAGCTTTTGGTATCCATACATAAATATTTAAATCAACAAACTTTCTGATTCTACATGCAGAAGAAATATGACCAGTGTGGCCACAATAATGACATTGTGCATGTTGAGTGTTGAAAGCTGAGTGGTGTGCATGGTTGGTAGATTTAGGTTTTCTGGTATAGAAGAAAGCATACCTATAATCCTGTTTGGGCTTAACCTTTTGGGGTAAAGGTTTGATATGGTTAGGTCTGACAGTGTTTGGTTTGGGAATGTTTCGATTATTCGGTAAGTGACACGTGTTAGGGTAGGAAGCAGCAGTCTCAGGCTATTTTCCTAACCTAATTTCCAATCTTTTGGAAGTGTCATACAACTTAGTATAGTCAGAAGTGAGTGCTTCCATTCTGAC
This sequence comes from Iris pallida, assembly GCA_029216955.1. NCBI lineage: Eukaryota > Viridiplantae > Streptophyta > Magnoliopsida > Asparagales > Iridaceae > Iris > Iris pallida. Next base: position 527,011 of record JANAVB010011998.1, on the reverse strand, counting down.
TTGTGCACATTGAAGACTTTTCTTCTCTTTAAAAAGTTCTTCTTTCAGTTGGTGAATAACCTTGTCTTTCTCTTCAGATAACTTGATAGTCTCGTGTAATAAGAGCTTGATAGATGAAAGCTCACCAGACTCACTAACATTATTTCTAACCTCAGCTAGTTGGTCGGTAAGTCTTCCTATTTCACCTTTGTACTCTTTGAGTACCTTCTTAGAGGTCTGATATTTGCTACATAGTTTTTTGTAATCACTTATCAGTTCACTGAAGGCATCTTCTAATTTCTCAAAGGTGAAGTCATCATATGTATCAACTACAGGTTCAGAGAGTACCTGATCGGATGCCATAAAGCATACATTTGCAGCGTCTTCTGATTGTTCATCTTCTGAGTCGCTGGCTTCACTTTCATGCCAGATGCCGGTATTGGCATACTTCCGTGATGTTGATCTCTTCAGGTTTCCTTTTTTATACCTGTTGCTCTTCTTGCTTGATGATGAGTTTGTAGGACAATCCTTCTTCATATGTCCCTTCTTCTTACAACCATAGCAGACAGCATCATCTTGATACCAGTTGTTGCTGCTATTGTTTTCTTTGGCTTTCTTCTCATATCTCATGAATCTTTTGAATTTCCTTGCTAGGAGTGCCTGATCTTCAGCATCAGATTCACTGCTGTCTGAATCACCTTCAGCAGCTTTTCTGTGCTGAGCCTTGAAGGCGATCGTCTTCTCCTTTGGTGCAGGCTCTTCAAAATCTTGCAGCTCCAGTTCATGAGTGAGTAGCTTACCCATGAGTACTTCGAGGGACATAGTTGTGAGGTCATTTCCTTCAATGATTGCAGTAGCCTTTGGAATCCAGTTCTTGGTAAGTGATCGTAGGAGTTTGCGAATCTTTTCATGGTTACTGTAATCTTTGCCTAGGGAGGTCAAAGGATTTACAATATCCAAGAATCTTTCGAACATCTGAGTAACTGTTTCGTTGGGCTTCATCTTGAACACCTCATACTCTTGAGTAAGTCTGCTGACCTTTGATTCTTTGACTTGAGTCGTGCCTTCATGTGTGACTTCAAGACGCTTCCACACTTCATTAGAAGTTGTGCAGATAGACACCCTGTTAAATTTAGTTCTATCTAAAGCATAAAATAAAGCGTTAATAGCACGTGCATCAAGACTGGCCTTTTTCTTTTCTTCCTCTGTATATCTGTTATGGGGTTTTTCAATTAAAACTCCATCAACATTTATACGAGGTGGCTTTTGATAGCTATCAATAACAATAGACCATAAATCAAAGTCAAATGATTTCAAGAAGAAACTCATCCGTGTTTTCCAATAGGTATAATTCGTACCATCAAACAGTGGAGGTCTATTTGTGGCCTGGCCTTCACTTGTGAATTTTACAGTTGCCATGTGTTGTACTGTAATCTATATAACAATTAAATGAATAAATAATTGCAATATTACCTTGCTTTTACCTGTAACACCCGCTCTGATACCAATTGTAGGAATAATTGGGATCAGAAAATATTACCTCTAGTTGCAGAACCTGCTCTGATACCAGTCGTAGGAACGAAATCGTAAAGCAGAATACTCTAGAGGGGGGGTGAATAGAGTTGGCAGCGGAATAATGCTAATTAAAAAATGTTAGCAGCAAGATCACAGAATAATAATCACAACTAAATAGTGTAAAGGCAGAGATAAGAAAGCAAACGCAAAGACCGCGATGTATACTGGTTTCCCTCTGTTGAGGACTAGTCCGGTCGGTAGAACTCTTGCTACCAGTTGAATCTACTATTGGCAAAACCGCAAGTTTTCTTACGAAGTCCTTGCAACTTCTACAACGCGAGCTTTAATACGAAGAACTCATCCAACTTCAATTGTGAAGAGGTATTCTTCTATCAAGCCTTCTGATTACAATCACTCTGAAACTTCTAGACCGCACCGCACTGGCAAATCGACTAGAGGATTGTAACTGGCTTGGGATCTAAAAATTAAAGCTCTAGAAAAACTCTTTGGAAGACAGTAGGATTTGAATAGAGAGAAGATTGAAAGTGAATGAGTGAGTTAAAATGATCAAAATCCTTTTCTATTTATAGGAGTTCCAACGACAGAATTCTGGCAGAATTTGGACAGAATTCGGGCAGAACTCGATGAGCAAATCTCGGTCAAATCTGCAACTGCAGGAGGACCAAGTTCTAAGGAATTCAAAAATAAAACGGCCACTAACCGAACTCTGGCCGAACTATGGCCGAACTCTGGCCGAGTTCTGTCAGGGTTAGGTTAGGGTTTTTAAAATTAGTTTTTGGGGTATTTTGAAAACCTTTTTGGAGCTTTTGTAAATACGAATGTTTTTTAAAACTAAGGACATTTTAAAAACATTTTGAAATCATTTTGGAATAGCCTATTTGCCAGTACGACTCGGTGTACAAAATATTCCTAGACTCAAATAAAAAGAAAAATACATTGCTCAAAGAAATACAGACTCGAACAGGCAAACAACGCTTCGGTCTTGAACTGAGTAGATAGCTGTTCTTGATCATGTCCAAGAGTCCGAGTTATCCTGACTAGCTCCATATATCAAGACAGAGTTTGATCAATTATTAAAATCAGTTTGACCATATGACCAATGGGCCAACAGTACTCAGTGCGACTCAACGTACAATAGCCTAGACTCAATAAAAGTGTAAAATATACAGACTTTCGATGACAAGTTCCAGCAGTATTCGTCGAACAGTCGTCGATAATGATTGTCTGACTTGATATGAGATAGTCGTCTGAATTGTAGCTTGATGACGATTTATGTGTCAAGTTGGATCATGCCAAATATCGATTTGTTATTTATCAAGATTAGGTTGACTGCGATCCAGTTTTGGTCAACAATCTTTCCCATTTTGATAATTGTTAAAATTACGATATTTGCGTGTCGCAACATTCATACCTGGACACATATATAGCTCCCCCACAGATGGACATTTCGACTCTCCCGTAAATAGAGAAGTCCTGATACAAGTAGTAATACAAACAATATAATACATAGCACAAGTATTTATCCAAAATCACTACAACAAAAAGGCCTATTAATAACGCTCGATAAGACGTATTGATGACGCCTGCTACCTAAGCGTTATCAAAGTTCGAAATACCTTTTTTCTATGACATTTTGGGCTAATTTTGGGATTTTATAACGTTTATAAAACAAAACATTATTAATATTTTAGAGCGGTGGCAAACTTGTAATAAGTTTTCTATAAAATCCTTTCCACCCCCGCAATATTTTGAGGCTCGACTCTCCAAATCCCTTCTCATTCCCTCTTCAAATCCCTTCTCCTTCCCTCTCAGCTCCACTCCCCTTCTCCTCCTCTTCCCTCCTCTCACCAAACCCTAATCTTCTCCTCCTTCTTCTTTCAATCCTCCACATCGTTGTCCTTCGCCTAGTTTCCTCCTCCGCTTCTCGATCCTGGAACCCTAAATTTTCTTCCATTCCTACCAAACCCTAGATTCTTCCCCATCCTGATCTGCTGAATCTCAGGCATAGGACAGGCGAAGTGATGTACTGCGGCGCCAGCAATGGCGAGGGGTCCCACGATGCCTCCGTCGACGGCGGACAGAAGAAGATACCTCCGGCGTCATCGATGCCGTGGGTCCGCAACCTCCACCGCTTCATCGGTTTTGGCGCCGGCCTCGGATCCGAGCCCTCATGGGTCAGTTCCTCTTCCTCCTCCCTATACGCTGATTTGAGGATTCTGCGAACAATTTTCCGATTTTAGGTCTCAGCACTGTAAATTCTAGTTACGGAGACTGTGGCCCCATGGATAGTATTTTAGTGTTGATTTAGAAGTGGGTTCCCTCGTAAAAATTAGAACTTTGATTCGTACCACTGTGAAATCTAACTCTAGTAAAATTAATTTTTTTAGAATATATGTGATGTTGGCTTCAGAGACTACTGGATGCTTCTGTTTTGGAGTAGTAACATGCATTTATTTACCGAGGACAAATGTGGTGCTCTGAGCCATGGTGTTGTTTGAAGACTTGTGTTTGTTTGAAGGCTTATGTTTGATTAGGGACACATATCTAGCGCCTATTGTTATTAAAAGCTTGCCTAGGCTCATGCCAGTATTCTAAATGGCGGTCGCGACGGCCGCCAAGGCGCTAGGCGTCTCTGGAACTATAGATCTGATACTTCTACGAGTAGAGAAATTACCATTGTATGTGTGTACATTTTCCGTTTCTTCTTTATATTATCCGAATTCTTTAGTAGTTCGTTACTTTGTTTCTCAGTTCTCATGAAAACTGATGTTCTTTAGTAGTTTACTATTTTATGTATACAATTTGCACAAGAAGCAAACACCTAAGGTCTCTTCAACCACAATTTCCCTTTTTCCGCAAAAAATGGGCGTTAAGGTTTCAGGGTCGGGTCGGGTCTATCATCCGTTAGTCCTACTTTTGAAATTCTTGAAATCTTCCGCAAAGGGGTGGAAAAATTTAACAACCTGCTGTTAACTTCAAGAAAAGATGGTTTAGAGCCAGCTTTGTGTTTTAACTTTTAACTTTTAACTCTTAATTTTTAGTCAGTTTAGGTTCTTTACACTACTTGGTTAGCAATATTATTAGTCTATTATATTTAATATTATTAGTTCTTTGCACTCTTTGTGCTCTTTGCCCCTCTAAGATGAATGCGGTTCCATAGAGCAAGCCTGAATGTCTTACCTCTTCCTCTACTCTTTCTTTGTGTAAGGAAACTTGGAGGGTTGCTTCTTGGTTGCACATGCTTAACTTTTATGACCAGTAAAAGTAGTATAAATGCTTGCAAACTTATCTCCAAGCTTTACCAAAGTTTCTCTTCTTCCCATAGTTTCCTCTGCAAGGAGGTTGGCACCAACCCATAGAGGGTTGATGTTAGCTTCACAACAGTGCTTTACACTTGTTTCATGTTTATTGACTTGTCGGGGACACAAATGCTTGGATCTTCTGGATATTTCTAGGGCACTATGACAACACTTCAAGGTACCAAATTATGATGATACTATACGTCCACTGTTATGTTGATACTTCAAAATAATATATGTTTTAGTGTTTGTACCAAACAAATCTCAGGGGTGGTGTAGTCATAATGGGTTTCAAAGACATTGAAAACGTTGATTAGAAGGGTTAAACAAATTAAACTTTTTGGCTGAAACACCGTATTTTAGGATTGTGTTTTCTTTCTTAAAATAAATATGCCCTTGTTCTTCAAAGCCTAATGTTGCTGTTAATGCTTCTTGGATATATACAAATGATATAATAATAATAATGTTAATTTGAAGTTAAAAGGTAGATTTTAATTTTATAATTCAACAAGAAATTGTACTTTAAAATTTTGGAGGAAAATATTATACCAAGTTTAGAATTATAAGCCATAAGCATAAGCTAGAACAAGACAGGTGGTTGGCATAGGGAATGAATGAGTTTGGATTGGAATGTAACTGGGTCGGGTTAGGTTGGATCTAGCTTAACTCATATCTTGACTTGAATAGCCTTTGAATCTATAATTTTGATCCCATTTGCTAAGTGGGTCAGGTTCTCAATGGTTCCTTTTTCTGCCATGGTTAAAGTGTCATGCATTTAAAAGCTAAACTTCAACCCAGAAACTAATTTTTATTAGGTCAATCAAGTCTATTTGTTTTTCAAGGTCAGATCCAAATATATATGACCTACACCAGACTCATTTATGACTGGGTTTGGAATTTGGATTCAGTACCCAACCTTGGATCTTGATTTAGGACTCAAATTGGATTGGGTCCGAATGAGATTTGGGTCTACCCAGTTGTACCCTCTAGTGGGGTTTTGAAACTACACCTCTAGAAGTTGGAGATGGCTTTGTTCCTTTTAGCTTTTTATGTACAGTTTTAACCCCAAACCTAGCTCAACAGAAAAAGGAGACAAAAGGTGACAACTGAATTTTGGGAGTCCTCTACTGCTCACACATTTAATTTGCACGCCTTCCTCTATGGCTTTAGAACTGCTCACTTCATCCTCGCTTTGAAGCAAGTGGAATTACTTTTATTTTACATGTTAAAACACATATTTTTAGACGATCCACATACTATAATCATGTCTGTATCTCCGGTATTAGGAAGGTTTCGGTTCTGTCAAGAACATTAGATACAAATATTAACATTTAGGTATCATTGCAATTGTTAAACAACCTTGAGTAAAAACTTGGTCAATTCTCTTCTTGACTGACCTTATTCCGACATGTAAATTCCATTACGAGTGATTCCCTTTGCTGCATACACAGTTCTGAGATGCTTTGAATATGACATTATCATTTGAACTGTAGGAATTCTTAAGGGCCCCGTGGCATATTTCTTTTCCGAAAGTTGAGTTCCGGGGTTTGATATCTGAACACTGGAAAGAAATGGGTTAGCAAGGAAAAGACCCATCTACAGATTTCAGGTATTCCTTTTTTGGACTTGTAATAAACTTGTCTTTTTTTATGTGATATCACTTTCAAGCTTGAAGTGTTAAAATGTATGTATTGCAGGGAAGGTCGTTTCATATCATTGGAGAACCTATTCTTCTTTGCAAAGAACTATCCGGTTAGTCCTATACTTTCAAATCAAAGTATTACATGCAGAATTCAGTTAGAATAAATTCAATGAAGACACGTTCCCTGTCATTATTAGCTTGTGCCGTATCAAGAAATGGTGCTGTTACTCTACTTTATTGATATGGTGTTGTTACTCTACTATTACTAAATGTCCACACGTGGTGCAGAAGTGCTTTCGCCATTTATTCCAAGTCAGATATATGGTTGGTATCAACTGGACTTAATTTATTCTTAGTCATATATATGGTTGGTATCAGCTGGACTTGATTGAACTGATGGACTCAAAGGTTTATGCTGTGTTATTGGTTTTGGCTTATCAAATTTATCTGAGGCTTTACTATGTAGTACATATGGATGGAAAATTATTGTACTAGGGTTTAATAGTGCGTGGTCTTGGATTATTTGAGCACAATGCTTCTTGTCTCATACACAGTCATTGTGAAGAGGAAAGAACCTAAGACACGGTGATAGTTAATCTCCTACATTAGGATATGACTATAATCGTGTCCGTGTGTTACACGGAGAACAACAGTAATCTTACCTACTTAAAAAATAAACCTTTGCCGATTACCTTGGTTTTTCTTGGATGCTCTTGTTGACATTTTTGTGTAAATTTTATAGGATCTTATGCTGGAATTTTTGGGAACACCAGAGCGTTACTAGTTTTGTTGCATCTTACTGTAGTTTATGCAAATTCTGATGCGCTGCATTATTTCTGATACATACAACCAAATTGCATGCAGGTGCTGTTGTCAATTTGCTCTCTTCTTAAGACCCAAACCCTGATGACCCACTGGTACCAGAGATTGCCCACATGTACAAGACTGACAGAGTCAAGTATGAATCTATTGCTCGTTCCTGGACGCAGAAGTATGCATACAATTTGGTTGTCTTATCTTTTTCTAAGGATTTCACTGGTGTTCCGGCTGTCGTTGATCTTTCATGATTATTGGTTATTTGGCCAAGTTTTGATGTAGACAATTTTGGTAGTTGTAAATATATATATATATATATATATATATATATATATATATATATATATGTATTTGGATATTCTATTTTGAGAATGTAATGAAGATGTTGATATGTACTCTATTTTGAGAAATGTAATAAAGATGGTGATATATAATGATAATTTGATTTTTAGGCCTGACAATTATATGGACTGATTTGGATATGCTAATTTGAATTGTATAAAGTGTTATAAATATGCCGCATTGAGCCTATACATATTATCTATTCATAACGTTTTACAAAAATCCCGAATTGTGCACTATATATTAAATATTCATAATGCTTTTATAGAAACTATTCATGACAGTTTTTTTATAATGCTTTTAAAAAAATTTATAACACCCGCTTTCATAACGGTTGCTTTGGAAAAAAAAGCTTCATGGTTTGACATTAATGACGCTTTTAGCCATCATTAAAAGGGTTTTTTGTTGTAGTGATGGTTAAGCAAATATCACATATTCTTCCCTTCTGGCATTTAACAAAATGAACGATAAGCTCCCCCATAAAAAATTAACCATGGAGAAAATATGCAATCACACAACCAAGGCTCAAATCCAAAGTAAGAGATAACTAGCAAGTAATCAAAATAGAAGCTATATAAGCATAAAGTAGTACAAAGCAAAGAGTTCATCTACATTATCACGGAATGAAAATGACAAAGTGCATAAACAAATGAAATCCTAAGCATCAGCAGCAGCATCATAAAAGGTACCACGACCGTCACGGAGCACGAAAAGGTCCTGCTGAGTCTGATGGGCCGCTGGCAGAGCGGCGAGGATCAACGAACGCTGCATTCGGATCCAAATACCTCCTGACCCAAGTGTCGCCGATACGATAACCTTCGCAAGAAGGGTCCCGTACCATGGGGAAAGATACTGTAGGATGAGTAGCTAGGGAGTACTGGATGTCCTGCAGGGTGTTATTGATGGTCGTTATCTGTAAGGTAGTACGATAATCCATCTGAGTCCAGCGATCGTCCTCCAAGCAAAAATGCTCTCTCAGCATAGTCTAAATGGACTCAAGGGTAGCAGGAGGCTCAGGCACAGGTTGGCCAAGAGTAGGAGGAACAGCATGAGCATCAGACTCGGAGTGCTCAGACTCAGCAGGGGACTCAACAGCTGCTAGAAGCCTTCGTGCCTTAGACAGATAGGCAGGAGCAGGAAGGAACTGACACTCATCAAATGGAATATGGAACGCACGAAAGATCATCGACAGATACATAACGTAGACCAATGATCGGAGTCTCGTCTATGCACGAATCATCCAGTCCATCATCGTGCACAGAAAGTTAAAAAGGACATAGAAGTATAGATGGTAAAGTGCAGAGATCTCAAGATAAGATACTTCATCGGTCGATCCTGCTTTGGGCAAGATCGTGGATAAAATAATACGATAAAGTTCATAAAAATACGGGTTAAGTTATTTAGACCATAGCTTGCGGGGACGAGTGCTGGGAGTACACAAGTCATCTTTGAAGCTTTCAAGTGACGATCTATCGGGAAATTGAAACTGTCGAGCATCGACAAATTTTTTCCAAGAATTGGGTTCCGGGATCTCAAGATATTCTGCAAGCTCAAAGTCATCAAAAGTAATATCGATACCGGCGACACGAGAGTAGATCCGTGTGTCGTCAAAGGTTAGGTTACAATAGAACATTTGGATAGCATTCAAATAGACTATAAATGAGGTAGTAACTAACTCATCTAAATAAAGATCATGGAACAATGAATCATAAGCCAAAAAATAGTAAAATTAATTGGATTACCCGCATACACACTCCGTGAATGAAAATTGGCAAACCATTCATTGGAAGCCTCCAATGATACAAAAAATTGTTCATTGAATGTGTTGGGGTCTTGTGGTGGTGGAGGATTAAAAAAAGGATGAATTGGAGGAGCAAGAGGAGGAGGAGGATGGGAAGATGATGCACCATCACTCCTTCTTCTCTTGTCTCTACCAAAGAGTCTAGTAGCCATGGAGAATTTGAAAGTTTGAAAAGGAGATAGAGAAGAATATGAAATTATACCTCACGTAAAGGAGAAAAGATGGAAGAGATCCCCCCAAAAGCTTTAGATTTTGAGTTTGGAAAGAAAAAGAGCCCTATAAGTGGAGTTTCTAGGGTTAGGGTTTGAGAAAATTTTGTTTGGAGGAAGGTGGAAAAAGAACAAAGTGAGGAGAGAGGGTTTGCTCTCGGGTTTAAGAAGTTTGGGAGCAGCAAGTCGGATTAAATCTGGACCGTCGGATCAAAACAATGGGTGACTGAGAAGCAGAGAAGGTTCTGTGACCATAGACACAGAGTTCGGCCCGAACTCTGTGTGGGGCAGCGTTCGTCCCGAACTCTGCCTCTATGTGCACAGAATACTAGAAATTTTAAAAATTGGCTAAGTTTTGATGGAAAATGAATAGAATTTGAAAGTTTGATTTAAATAAGTCATAAACGTAATTAAACCATATAATAAATAATGATTTAGGATAGCGACCATTACGATGAAACTGCCATGGGGTAGCTGTAGGGGCCGGATCCCAGCTAGCGGTAGTCCGAAGACTAGTGCACCGTGTCGCTTAGGCTTTTACGCCTTGTTGTCAGAAGGACCCTTTCGGCTTGTACCCATAGCAAAATCACCATAAAGATATATGTCATAATCGTTATTTATGCATGCCAATTTATTTTATGACTGTTTTATCCAAAATTCCTAACTCACGACAAAGAAAGTTGAAGCGCTCTTCGGCCAGTGGTTTGGTGAAAAAGTCTACAAGATGATGTTCAGTGTCTATGAATTCTAAATTAATCGTGCCTTGTTGTTGATGATCACACAAAAAGTGATGTCTAATCTCTATGTGTTTAGTACGTGAGTGACAAACTGGGTTCTTGGTCAGATTAATGGCACTAGTGTTATCACATAAAATAAGTATGTGCTTGAAACATAAGTTGTAGTCTTCAAGGGTTTGCCTCATCCACAGAATCTATGCACAATAATGACCAGCTGCGATGTATTCAGCTTCTATTATGGATAGTGCAACAGAGTTCTGCTTTTTGCTAAACCATGAGACTAATATCTTTTCTAGCAAATGACATGTGCCGCTGGTACTTTTACGGTTGACTTTGCATCCCGCAAAATCAGCATCGAAATATCCGATTATGTCAAAGAAAGTGGTTTTGGGATACCACAAGCCTACCGTAATAGTTCTTTTAAGGTATCTAAAGATACGCTTAACTGCGATCATGTGTGATTCCTTAGGATTGGCTTGCTATCTAGCACATAAGCAAAAACTGAACTTAATGTCAGGGCGACTAGTTGTTAAATATAACAAACTACCAATCATACCTCGGTACTTACGTTGATCGACCAGTTTGCCGCTTTCATCAGGTTCCAGTTTTGTGGTAGTAGCCCTAGGGGTGCTGATCGGTTTGATAATGTTAAGCTTAAACTTTTTCAGCATGTCCTTTACATATTTCGATTGACTGATGAAGACGCCTTGCGAGAGTTGTTTGATTTGTAATCCAAGGAAGTAGTTGAGCTCCCCCATCATGCCCATCTCGAACTCATTCTGCATGCACTTGACAAATTCCTTGCATAGACCCTCATTAGTAGACCTAGAAATAATATCATCAACATATATTTGTACTAACAAAATTGTGTCATCAAGAGATTTTATAAATAGTATAGTGTCGACTTTCCCTTTTGAAAAACCTTGATCAAGTAAGAAAGTACTAAGATGATCATACCAAGCTTGAGGAGCTTGTTTGAGGCCATAGAGAGCTTTCCTAAGTTTAAAAATGTGGTCAAAAAATTTATAATTTTCGAAACCAGGTGGTTGTTTGACAAAAACCTCTACTTTGATAAAACCGTTTAGAAAAGCACTTTTCACATCAATTTGGAGAAGTTTAAAGTTTTGAAAATTTGCAAATGCACAAAGCATCCGAATGGATTCAAGTCGGGCAACAGGAGCATACGTCTCATCATAGTCGATGCCCTCCTCTTGGTTGTATCCTTGGGCTACGTGACGAGCTTTGTTGCGAGTGACTGAAGCGTCCTCGTTTACTTTGTTACGAAAAATCCATTTAGTGCCAATTATTGAGTGGCCAGTAGGTTTAGGAACAAGTTTTCAAACTTGGCTTCTTTTAAATTGGTTGAGTTCTTCTTGCATCGCGAAAATCCAAAATTCATCATTAAAAGCTTTTAAAACATTTTTAGGTTCTATTTGAGAAATTAGTACAGTGCTAGCTATCGTGTCTCTTACAGAAGATCGAGTAGTTACCCCTTTTGATATTTCACCTATTACTAAGTCCTTTGGATGAGAGGTAGTGAATTGGAAATTCTTTGGTAATTCCTTCGGAGAGCTGGTTTCGGACATTGCATTTATAGGTGTAGAAGTTGATGGTTCATCATCGTCGTCGGGAATGATAGTTGTACTATTATCCTCATTAAAAGTTACATTAGTAGACTCTTCAACAATCATGGAGCATTTGTTGAACACTCTATATCCCTTACTACTGGCTGTATAGCCAAGAAGAATACCTTCGTCAGCTTTGGCATCAAATTTGCCTAAGTTGTCTTTGGTATTCAGGATAAAGCAGAGACAACCGAATACTCTCTTAGGAGTTCTACCAAACCAAAGCTCATAGGGTGTCTTCTTCGAAATGGGTCGAATCAATACCCTATTCAAAATATGGCACGCTGTACTGACAGCTTATGCCCAAAAATATTTCGGAAGAAAGAATTGATTTAGCATAACTCTAGCCATATCGTCAAGAGTTCTATTCTTCCGCTCCACAACACCATTTTTTTGGGGAGTTCTTGGACATAAAAATTTATGACTAAAACCATTTGAATCACAAAACTTTTCAAAATCAGAAGTTACAAATTCGCCACCATGATCACTTCGGATATAAGTAATCATGTAACAATTTTTGTTTTGGACCTTTTTAGCAAATACTTTGAAAACAGAAACTGTATCACTTTTGTTTGTAAGAAAGAAAACCCAAGTAAATCTTGAAAAATCATCTAGAATGACAAAAGCATAGAGTTTTCTGCCAAGACTGGCTACTCTACTAGGACCAAATAAGTCCATATGAAGTAATTGCAATGGTCGGGTAGTACTTATAGTGCTTATGAATTTAAAGAAAGATTTAGTAGCCTTATTCTTTTCACATTTGACACATACCGTGTCTTTCTTGAATGTGATATCCGGCAGTCCTCTGACTAGCTTCTTGGTGGATAGTCTGGATATAGTATCCATGTTGGCATGACCAAGACGCTGATGCTATAGGAGCTTTTCGTCTTTATGAGCGTAAAGGCATCTTCCTGCACTGTTAGTATCACTAGATAGATAGAAAATGTAAATGTTATCTTCCTTATTCCCTCAAAGGCAATGTCTCTAGTTGATCTATCATAGATAAAGCATTTAGTTTTTTCGAAGTTAATATCATAACCATGATCAGCAAGATAACTAATGCTGATCAAGTTATGCTTTAACTCGGTCACTAAACAAACATCATTAATAATAGGAGAAGGAGGATAACCAATTGTACCATTACCTATGATGTAGCCTTTAAGGTTATTGCCGAAGGAAACATATCCTTCCTTTTTCATCGATAGTGTTGTGAATAGATTTGTATTTCCAGTCATATGTCGCGAGCACCAACTATCGAGAATCCACTTGCTTCTAGTTGAAGAGGGAAGGTCCACCTACACCCCGAGTAGATGTGACATTTGGTACCCAGATTCTTGTGGGTCCTGAGAGGTTAGACTTTGGTACCCATGCATATTTTTTTCAACTAATCTCCTAATCCTACACTGTGGAGAAATATGTCCATGTAGGTTACAATATGTACATCTAGCATGCATGTATATGCTAGGAGCATGTTGATAGTGATGTCTATAAGTAGGGTAATGATAGCTAGTAGAGTGATTATAGTGACTGTGTCCTGCATAATGATGATAATGATTGAGTGTAGCAGGATGTTGATGGTGTTTACATGTATGTGTTTTACGTGCTGTATGTGAATCGGTGTACATGAAAGCATGATTTTGTGTAGTATGTGGATGGGTGTTCTTGTGGTGAAGTGTCTTTTTGTCTTGAGTTGGCACATGTTTCTAAGTGTTGTGACTATGGGACTGAAATTGCGATTGAATAACCTGTTTGTCCAGTTTAATCTCTAACTTCTTAGAAACATCATTTAACTCATCACATTAGCAGTAAGACCGTGTATTCTACCTGTAGCAATTTTGAACATGTTTTTCTCTTCAGCAAGTTCTTTGTTAAAAGCCGTGATATCAAGTGTTTGTTTCTCAATGATTGATTCGGCATCGTGTAAGCTTAATTTAAGCTTGGATACCTCTTCAATGTTTTTCATGGATGTAGTGTTTCTAACATCTTCTAGTAAACATGAAAGTCTATGGATCTCGATTTCATAGTCTTTGATCTTATCCTTTGCATGTTTATATTTATTGATTACCTTTTTGTGATCCACAAGCAGATCACTAAAAGCATCACCAAGTTCATTAAATGAGAAATTATCAAAAGAATCTTTTACCTTTTCTGAAGTCGCCACTAGACAGACGTTAGCCGTGTTTTATGGAGAGTCCTCTTCCTCATCTTTATCACTAGCCTCGCTTTTGTGCCAGATGCTAGTGTTGGCATACTTCCTTGTAGTTGGCTTCTTGTACGGCTTCCCATATCTGCTTCCTTTCTTTGCTAAGGGACAATTTTTCTTGACATGTTCCGTCTTCTTGCATCCGAAGCAGGTGGGTTCTTCATCATCGTCTCTTTGTTCTCTCTTCTTTTTGTTGAAGCATAGAAACTTTTTGAAGTTTCGAACTAAGAGAGCTTGATCGTCACCTTCGGAGTCGTCGTCATCAGTATCTTTTGAGCTGGTTCTTCGGTGATGAGCTTTCAATATAATCTCCTTCTCTTTTGGAGCTAATTCTTCAAAAATTTTTAGATCGAGCTCATGCATCATCAGCTTGCCTATCAACGTTTCGAGTGACATTGCCGTGAGATCATTGCCTTCGATGATCGCCGTGACTTTAGGGTTCCAAACCTTCGACAATCCTCATAGCACTTTGCATATTTCTCATGGTTGGAATAATCTTTTCCAAGGGAAGATAGCAGGTTGATAATGTCGAGAAATATGGTAAACATTTGGGTGATAGTCTCATTTGGCTTCATCTTGAAAGCCTCGTACTCCTGTGTCAGACGACGGACTTTTGATTCTTTGACTTGTGTGGCCCCTTCATGAGTCACCTCCAAAAGCTTCCATACTTCGTGCGAGGTAGTGCATGTTGAGACTCTGTTGAATTCAATCCTGTATATGGCACAGAAGAGAGCATTAATAGCCCTAGCGTCTAGACTTGCCTATTTCTTCTCCTGATCAGTATACTTGTCGTAGGGTTTTTCGACGAGACTCCCCTCGACAGTTATTCTGGAAGGTTTCTTTTAGCCATCAGTGACTACAGTCCACAGGTCAAAGTTTAAAGACTTAAGATAAAAACTCATTCTAGTCTTCCAATATATGTAGTTGGTCCCATCAAATAGGGGTGGCCTATTTGTGGATTGACCCTCACCATAGTTGGTAGAGATGGATTGTGTGATTGCCATGGATCAACTCTAGGATATAAATCCTGTATCAAGAGAACAGGGCTCTGATACCAATTAAAGTAAGTATAGGCAACTCTAGAGGGGGGTGAATAGAGTATGTGTGATAATAATGAACAATTAAAAATTAACTCTATTCAATCCCAACTAGCAAATAACTAATCAGAGTATAATTGTGAAAATTAAATGAAGATCAGAGAGCATACGCAGACACAGCAATTTTTAACCTGGTTTCCCTCGTAGAGGACTAGTCCAGGCCTGAGAACTCTAGCTCATGATTAAAATCCACTATATATGAAATAGCTTTATAACCACGTGCCTTTACTCAGAAGAGCATGCCAACTTCTTGAGAGATCGCTGAGACAAAACTTGGAATTTTCCAAGTGACTTCTTCAAGACTCTTGCACACAAACTTCTAATTGACTCGCACCGAGCAACTTGTAGGCTTGGAAAGTTTTGTGGCTAGTAGATGAGAAGAGTATAGCTCTTTAGGATTTATAGGCTATAGGAGTAGAAGAGAAAAGAAGATTGTATGATTTGAAATGAGAGAAAATGGTGCATATATATACGAGTTCTTGGAGGCAAGGTTCGGCCAGAACTCTGTCCAAAATATTCAAAATTTTGGCCGTTGGACAACTAGCAATGAGCAATCTCTAAAAATTAGCTCCTGGAAATTAGGGGACAGAGTTCGGCCCGAACTCTGTGCGGAGGCGGAGTTCGGCCCGAACTCTGCCTCCTTGGAGACAGAATGCTCATTGGGCAGTTGTGGGGCTTTGGCAGTTTGGCTTTTTGTTTGTAAAGCTTTTGGTTATTTAGTCTATAGTTGAGGTACTCAGTGTGACTCAACGTACAATAGCCTAGACTCAATAAAAGTGTAAAAAATACAGAGTTTCGATGACAAGTTCCAGCAGTATTCGTCGACTAGTCGTCGATGATGATTGTCTGACTTAATATGAGATAGTCGTCTGATTTGTAACTTGATGATGATTTATGTGTCAAGTTGGATCATGCCAAATATTGATTTGTTAATTATCAAGATTAGTTGACTGTGATCCAGTTTGGGTCAACAATACATAAACTCCGCAAGCGGCAAATGCATATCCCAACTAGTCTTTAGATCGATCGTACACAGACGCAACATATCCTCTAAGATTTGATTTACCCTCTCCGTTTGACCGTCTGTCTAGGGGTGGTATGCATAACTAAAATTTAGTTTGGTCCCCATCGCCGCTTGCAGGCTCGTCCAAAAATGCGATAGGAATCGCCCGTCTCTGTCCGAAATTATTGAGGTCGGTACCCCGTGCAGTCGAACAATCTTGTCGATGTAGATTTACGCTAACCGATCGACGCTCTATTCTACTTTAATTGCGATAAAGTGAGCCAACTTGGTCAATCTATCAACAATGACCCAAATCGAATCATTCCTCCATGGCGTCTTCGAAAATCCTACAATAAAATCCATCAAGATGTTGTCCTACTTCCACTCGGGAATGGCGTGGTTCTGCAGCTCTCCGCCTGGCCTTTGGTATTCTGCCTTCACTTACTGACACGCCATGCACTGCAACATGAAAGTAGCTACGTCATTCTTTATGTCGTGCCACCAAAAGTTTGTGTGCAAGTCCTTGTACATCTTGGTGCTTCCAGGATGTAACGAGTACTTCGCATAATGTGCCTCCGTCAGAATATCTTTTTTGAGTTTGTCAGTTTCAGTAATACAGAGCCTTCCTTTTAGTCGCATTGTCCCATCTCCATCTTCCGCAAAGTCAGTCGTCCTTCCTGTAGAAATCAGCTCGCACATCTTCTTCAGGAATGAATCGTCCTTCTGTGCGGTCTTTATTTTGCTAAGTAGGCTCGACCTTACCTTCAACTGAGCTAGGTGTAGGTGTCGATACTCAATTTCGAGTTCGATACCCATGGCTTCAAGGTCTCGTCATATTTTATTATTTACGGCCAGTGATCCCATAAACATTCTCCTCAGCGCTTCGGCTACGACGTTTCCCTTGCCCGACGTATACTCGATCGTTAGCTCGTAATCTTTTATGAGTTCGAGCCAACATCGCTGCCGTAAGTTAAGATCTTGTTGTGTAAACAAGTATTTCAGGCTTTTATGATCTGTGTAGATTCTACAAGCCACACCATAGAGGTAGTGCCGCCAGAGTTGTAATGCAAATACGATCGCCGCCAATTCTAGGTCACGCATTGGATAGTTTTTCTCGTGCTACTTCAACTACCGTAAAACGTAGGAGATAACTTTATCTCTCTACATGAGTACGCACCCGAGACCAGTTTCCGATGCGTCGCTGAATATCTGGAAGCCTTCTGGGCCATCTGGAAGTGTAAGGATTAGAGCTGAAATGAGCCGTTGCTTTAACTCTTGAAAGCTGGATTCACAATCGTTACTCCATTCAAATACTACTCTCTTCTGGGTGAGGCAAGTCAGAGGCGATGCTAGTTTTGAAAAGATCTGCACGAATCATCGGTAGTAGCCTGCTAAGCCCCGGAAACTCCGAATATCGCTAGTCGAGGTAGGTCGTTTCCAATCTACAACCACTTCAATCTTCTTTGGGTCCATCGTGACGCCTTCGACAGAGATTACATGTCCGAAAAATGTCATACTACTCATCCAGAACTCGCATTTACTCTGCTTGACATATAATTTGTTTTCGTGCAGATTCTGCAATACCGTCTTCAAGTGTTCTGTAGCTCCCCTTCCAGAAAATTTGAAAATATTTTATTCGCATGGTGATTTTTAGATTTATTTTTATAAATAATTATTTTGTAATTATTACGGTAGATGACTTTAGCCATGGCTGAGTTTTGAAGTACCAAACGACTAGGAATCATGGCATGGATAGTGCAGTGGCGTGCCTTGACTAGTATATTAGCCCTGGTAGGGAAGGCCGAGCCATAATGACGTCCTCACTCGAAAAACCAGGCAAAGTTGCGACTTAACCCTTACCGAAGATTTATTTATTATGTAATTATATTACTGAGTTTTAGAGAAACCGGTTATACCATTTTAACCCGGACTGGACCCGAACTGAGCCCAAGCCCATGTAGTCATGCGATACGTCCAGTGACATTCGTGTTGATGTATTTTGGTATGATTGTGTGTAGTATTCCATTTTAGTGATCTAATGAGTATTCCTAAATATTCTTATTAAAATATTATAAATATTGTTATTAGTTAGTATTCAATAATATTTGTATAAAATAGGCCTTGTACATTTTCTGGGACTATTAGAGGGTGCAAAATGGTATATACATCATCTTTGGTTTATTAAATTTTGTTATTATTATTATTACTATTATTATTATTTTATTGGGGTTGTTATTTAATATTATTATTTTATTGATTATGATTAATGGTTATATTTAATTGTTATATTAAATTGTTATCATGTGATTTATAATTTATGCATAAATATAATATATTAAATATTGCGTATTGTGTATGTGTACGTATACATAATAATATATATGTAACGGTGAAGGTATTGTATATATATATATATATATATATATATATATATATATATATATATATATATATATATATATATATATATATATATAAAATATAAATGAATATATATATATGTGTGTGTGTATAGATATTATTTGGTGATTATATATACTTATACGTATATATAAATATATATATATATATATATATATATATATATATATATATATATATATATATATATATATATATATATATATATATATATATAAAATATATATATATATATATATATATATATATATATATATATATAAATTATATATATATATATATATATATATATATATATATATATATATATATATATATATATATATATATATATATATATATAATTTATATATATATATATATATATTTTTTTTATATATATAATTTATATATATATATATATATATATATATATATATATATATATATATATATATATATGAGGGTACGAGTGTATATATATAAATATACATATATGTGTATAAAAGAAAAAAATATATGTGTATATGTGTATATGTGTGTGTGTGTATATATATATATATATATATATGTATATATATATGTATATATATATATATATATATATATATATATATATATATATATATATATATATATATATATATATAAGCATTAGATTAGAAGTAAAAAAATAAGAAGCAGTGGCAGCCGAGCCCGCCCCACAACTTAGAAGCAGTAGTTACCCAAGCCTGCCCTCAAACCCACAGCCCCACAAGAAATAAACTCGAGCTAAAGCCAGCCAGGCCTGAGCTCCTCACCCGAGCGTGAGTCCTCCCCACGTTCAGTATATGTACGAGAGAGAAACAGAGAGATCAATCGATGAAAACCCAAACCCTAATAATCCCAGCCCCGACCCAGGCCCTGCGCGCCCCTCCCACACGCGCGCACGCACCGAGAGCCATCGCAGGGCGACCGGCCGGCTAGGCGCAGGGATCCGTGCGGCTTGGAACACAGTGGCAGCAGCATCATGCTGTTTCGAGCCCGACTTCACTCCTCATTATCTCGACGTATGATGAATCGTTTCGCGATCCGATTTTGCTGGTATGTCTATGACCTATATGTCTATTTATCCTGTCAAATAGTTTGTCTTAACTCGCATCGTGTGCGATGAAATCTGAGTTCCAAGATCGAGAAAAATCTCGATCTTTGGGCATTAGAAACTGTTCCAACACCCAGTATTTGCGGTCGATTTACGACCAGTGCATTACGAATTTTGAAAATCTATTTGAATAGAGTTTTAGACTACATAACAAGGTTTCCAACCCTTCTGTTAGTTTTATTTTTTGATAAATGGATAGTAAGATAAATTAGTTTGAAATCGGAGAAAAACAGTTTTTAAAACATTAAATTTTTAGAAAAACCCTCCGACACGACGTGCGTTCCGCCATTCCGGGCGACGTGGTCGTGAAACGAAAGCATCGAAAGGTGCGTAACGGCTTCATGGTCGTGTGGGCTTTGACGGAATTCAAATTGGTCGCGTGTGCGCGACGAATTTGATGCGTATCCGTCGAAATTCACCGTATCGTGCACTTTGCAAATTTCTTAATTACTTTGTGTACGCTCGTCAGATCGAGACGAAACTTGCGCCAACAGGACCGTATCATTTTTCTGGTCCTGTATGCCATGTTTGGTCCAATTCTGAGACAGTTGAATCGTACGTCGTTTTGCGGGCCCCATGGTCCCATTCAACGGGCAATTTTGTGCACGGTCTGCCGAAATCCAACTCTGGACATACGGTTGGGTTCGTATCGAAAAACTGAATCCGTAGACATGTAGTTTGACGACTTTAGAGACCGTTGACTCTGGCACGCTTTTCGATGCAAAGCGAGTCCAACGGCGGACATCGCTTTTGTCCAAAATTACCGTTTTGTCCCTGTGTCCAGAATTGGACTTAAGGACAGGCAATTCTAGCTAATTTGACTATTCTGAGAATGTTGGTACTATTTATTTTAGCATCTGGAGACTTCTGCTTGTGTTGACTGATTGTGCCTCATTGAGTGGTATAGTATTTTGGTTACACCAGCTAAGGACCTCAGGCAAGTGCACTTTCTGATTGCTTTCCGATTCATAGTAGTCTTTTCATTTCATGTCTATACATATATCTTGCTGCTTGTTGACATGCTCGTCACACGGAGTAGTCAGGAGGGGAAATATCTTAGTAGACATGTGGACTACCCAGAACTATCCCATGATGTCTATTCGTGAATAATAGCATCTGCACACGACACGTGTAGATGCCGGATTTATCCCCTAGCCATTTACATGTCGAAAAGGATATTTCACACCACATAGGTAGATGTCTTTTATTTTTCCTTTACTTCTCTATCGTGCTATGTCATCAGTTATCTTCCAGTTTTCATATCTCATATGCTATTTTCATGTCTTGTTAATTCTATTATGTTTTCGTATTGTCGTCGGTTTGTGTACTTGTTTCGTTCCTGACTGGAAACCAATATTTTTTAGGTTTAGCCGCGATCACTCATAGCATTGGGAAGACTTGAGTATGCTGAGGTCAACCTAGAAATAGATAGCAGTTGAAATATTTCATTAATTATAAAATATTATATTTCCTTTAAATATAAATGTTGTAATTGTTGTAACAAATTTAGAAATGTGAATGAGCAGCAAATGTTATTTTCTTGAGCATTTATTTCTTGCGTTCTTGACAGCATTCTACCGTCGACTCTGCGGCGTAGGCTGGCTTGGACACGTCTCGTATCCGAAAAAAACGGGTGCTGGTCGTGACAAGTTTTTGTGGTGGCCTATACAGGTCAGTTTTTGCAAATTGTGCGAACTCGTGGTGGTACCATATTCGTCGTACCACTGCGAGCCTGCGACTAGAAAATGCTTATTCACAAACTAGGATTGAAATGATTTAAGAGAATGGCTAGGACTAGGAGTCCCTTATTTAAAATTGACCGATTGAGTAGTTAAGGTTATTAGATAGGCATTATAATTTAGATAGCTTGCTAGATCCCTATAGGTACACTATTACTTTTGATATGGCAATGTGATCCACTGCGAGTATACTATTCGCTTGGTATGTTAGGCTTGCCTAGAATTAAGGCGTTAATTTTGATAAAGAGTTCAATTTTATTTTTAGATATAAATCTTATATCATAAGTTAGAATTGCCTGTTTTAAATTCTATTTTGCTGTAAGGAGTTGGTTTATAATTCCTGATTATGTTATTCCTGTATGAACCCCGAGTTAGATTTGATTTAAAGTTTCCCTCAACAATTTGAAACACATATGAAATAGATACTAGAGTGTTTGTATTT